>WHPZ01572221.1:0-11641 GCA_016617965.1 Macrosiphum rosae | reverse complement strand
AACATAAGACATTAATGTAATTTTTGGAGTCAACTGGCCGACAATTAGTATTCATTTAGAACCATGTTTACCTACTTAGTATTTATTTTCTGTTCAGAGATTAGCATAGTGACATGGACGACTATCATCATAAAGTCATATTTCTACAATTTAAACCTTCTACTATTTTTACGTATTAACACGAAGTTGACAACATAATATTATTAAACTGCTATTGAAATAATATTAATTGTCAACGTGTACTGATAATTATTGTCTCTCATTTGTGATAGGTGTAAATACAGATTTGACAAAACCTAACATTTCATAATTATTTAATAAATTTAATAAATGGTATCAAATTTATTTTTTTTATAGTTGTATAATTTATAAATTATTTGTATCTATTTATTGTTTGGAAATTGGAATTGGAAAAATATGCCTTCAAATAAAAAAATAAAACTTTGTAAAAAAAAAGACACTTGGGTTTTGTACTTGAAAATTATAAAATATAATAAAACAACTATTTTTTATTCTTATAATCTATTAAAAACTATTTCTATATATCAGTACCTATATCTATATTATGTTGGAATTATTGGACCACCCCCAGAAAAAATTGAAAATACGCCACTGATTAATATAAATTATATTAGAACACAACCAAAATTGTATTGTTGACTACTAAAGTTTGACTTTCCTATAGTATAACTCCTATTGTACAATGAATAAACTTTAAAAAAAATATGTATATTAAACATTACATACAACTTTTTAATATAATAATATACAATAACAAAAAATAAAAATTTTAATATGTTAAAAACAAATTGACTCCTACTTTAATTCGGTAACATTTTAACCGAATATTATGATTAATTTTATTGAGCTTCTAACGCAATTTTCTTTGTAGGCAATTTGTCTTCCTCTTTGGTCTCTAAATTGTGAAAAATATATTTAAGTATTTTGTATTAAATACAATATTTTAACTTTATAATTACCTGGAACAGTTATTGGTAATTCATCCGATGGTACTGTTGGTAACAAATCTATTGCTTTTTGATGCTCTACAGCAATTAGTTCATTTAATTCAGCTTCAACTGATTCTTCATCCTCAGATGACAAGGCGCCACTAAGTAAATCGGTTATTTCCTATTTGAAAAATTATTTTTTTAAGTTAATTATTTAAATAATATGATTAGATATAATAATATTTACTCTTTGTTTATCGATTCCCTCTTTAGTTTCATCCAAAAGTTGCTCAATATGTTCAATATTAAACAATTCATTCGCTTTTTTGAGGGCTACATTTCCAACTTTAAGGCCTTCAATAACCTATACATAATTGATTGAATTAAATATACTGTAGAAACTGTAAATTAATATTTTGAGTTAATACTTTGATTTCTATTTGGGTATATTCTAAATCTTGAATTAATTTTTCAATAGTGTCCAAAGACGCTTCAGTACGTTCAAGCTGCTCTGTTTGGTATTTCTTTTTTCTCAGCAATAGCTTTGCTTTTCTATAACGATGAACATCATAATTATTAAATAGTCAGAGCAGAGATTGATAATTGAACAAACAGATAACCCCACCCCCCTTCTTGGACAGATAAATTAATTTTTTCCTCTACTATTGAATCACTCTTCTGGATTCGCTACTATGAACTTTTTGGTTTTACATTATATTGAAACCAATTAAAAATTCATTTGTTCAACAAATATTCTCAGTATTCAGTTTAATTAAAAAACTATTTCATTAACAACTTCAAAAATGTTACACTTGGATAGGCTTAAATTTAATAATAAATTATTTTAGACATACTCTCTTTTGTTTTCGGACAGTAGTCTTTTAGCGAGTTCTCTTTCACTTTCTAGTAATTTTTCAACTCTTTGTTGGTATCGCTTTAGAGTATCTCTCTGTTGTTTCATTTGCTAAAAAATGTAATTAATAGCCTTAAAAACACTGTACATAAATGTCAAGTACATTTCAATATATGATGTAGAGTGTAGATAAACAAAACAAAGACTGAGTACATAATATTATTCATTATTATTACCAGAACTGCTCGATCGTGGTCAGTAATACGAGTGACTTTTGGTTTTCCAAATAACATTCCCATTTTGAAAAATTATTTTCAATAAAATTAATCAGTATAAGGCAAACCAATATCGATTAACGAAACGTAGAACAGTTGATTTCAGAGTCAGAAATTCAAATAAAGTAATCATGACCGCATTTATAATAAATAATAATTAACTCGTACATATAATAATATGACTAATCGAAATTCAAGGTTTTAAAAAGGATTTCTTTTGTTAAGTAAAATGTTAAAATCGTAATATAATTAATACGAAAAAAAATATATATTCGCGATTAGTCTGTTGCACGATTAGAAATGATAATATTGTTTTTTAATCGTAGTCTGTTGACTGTAGTAGTTGTAGCACAGAACAAATTATATTTGTATATAAATTGTATAGATAAAAAAAATTAATGACGATAATAATCACAGATCGATTAATAATTAATATGCGTAGATAATACATCTTTATATATCCTCTTTGGCTATAAAAAAAAAACACTATGCAGGGTTACCATTCCCTTCATATTATTATTATTATTATTTATTGTTTTTCTACAATCATATACATAATACATATATTTATATATATGACGGAATACTACGAAACATGCCGGGCGCCGCGCCGCCGCATCTCGCCGGGATCAGCTACGAGTCCGGAGTCTGTCGGCCGCGGCGCCGCAGAACCGCGGTATGCACTACGCGGTCGCACTGTTTATCGTGGGCGTGTCTACAACTACGACGGCGGCCGTGGAAACCTACATACCTATTTTATTTATTATTTTTCGTCGTCGTAAACTCGTGTATAATAATTATATCATTTTGTGCGTGAAAATATTATCGCGATCCGACGAAGCGTTCTGTTTGCCGTTCCCAATTTCCCATAGAAGAAAGAAGAACGTTCTGCGAAACGGTGCGGAAGGACGTCGGCCACGTCTCTTTTTCTCTCTCCGAACAAACCGAACGAATCGCGCGGACGGCACCGCGGCTCCGGGACACCGTCTGCCAATCAGTACACAGTGTTGTTTTGGTGTCGTGGTGTACGCGTTTCTCAGTGTTCGTTGCGTACCACCGGTTGTCGTGTGGCGCGCAGGGACGCTTCTTTTTTTTTTTTTTTGTTTTTGCCGTTGTTTTCGTTCTGATATTGTTGTTATTGTTCCAGTTTTTTTTAGTTTTGACTTTTTGTTTCTCTAGCGATATTATCGTATTGATCGTAGTTTAATATACAAGACACAGAAAAAAGATCGAAGACAAGACGTACAGGTCGTGTACCTACAACAGTGTACTTGGTTTTCGTGTCCGTCCGATGGTCGCCGAACCGTGTACCGTGTAAGTACCTTTCGCGCGAGCTCGTGTTTTGTTCTCGAAATACCGTGCTCGCGTCATTATTCGTTTCGACATTCCGCCCGTGTATAGTGTATAGTGTCAAATGTGTGTTTGTGTGTTGCCATTGTTGTGTTCATTTGTTTGTAGGTAGACGTATGGGACATTTGCGTGTACGTACACTTGTGAGACAAAGCGATCAAAAGCCGTCCGTGACCCGTGAGTTTACACGCGTCTTATCGAAAACGAATCGCTTGGTACGTGTTTAGTATTTACGTAGGTAGTTCGTGTGCCAAGACGTACCAAGTAAATTCACAAAGACGATTGTTGTTCACAATAACATACCAACAACAGCGTTTCATTTAACTCTTTATCGTGATTACGTGATGTGACGTCTATAATTCCACTTCGATTGAATGAGATCTAAACTGGTACCATATCGATTGTCGACCTATTAAAATTCTTCGATTCAATACCACATTATTATTCGTAAGCACTGGCCGTGTGTACAGTACGCCTAGGTCGGGTGCCAATATTATGTTTATAATTCATAATCATGATGAAGTGAGGTGTAGAAATATAGAATGTAGATTGTTGACACTAGACACTATGCTAATTAAATCCTTGTTTTGACAAAATTCAAAATTATTTATGTACTTTTAATGAAATTAAAAACTTATTTATTTGGGTAATATTGATGATTATTGAACCCATATAATTTTTTTCAAGAATTAGTAGTTAATATTATATTTCATAGTTAAGTGTAAATGAATACCATAGTACTTTGTACATTATATAATATTTGATTACATTAATAAAATTAGTTAATTTAGGTCATTTATGTGATTTCGAATGCATGTTTTTGTACCTACTAAAAATAATATGTTGTTTTTGCTTACCTATTTATTGATTAATATAATATTTTTAGGGCCGTTCTTACAATGTCTGGTAACTTAAATTAATACTTATATTACTAATTTAAGCACCAATTTTCTATTAACACTGTCAAACCGAAAGCGTTATTTTCATGTCGCTTGATTTTGTAATTTGTTACAACGCGGCGTTATTCACGCGCGTGAAATCACTACGCCGACGAGCCATTTATCGTTATAACGCATTCTGTTTGACAGAGCCTTTAAGCTTAATCTTTTGTCAATATACAATTTTTTTAAAAAAAAAGACTAAATAAAAATATTGAAATACCTATAACTCTTATTTTAAGATTTTTAATTGGTGTTAAGTCTTAAATTTTTGATTTGTGAAGTTCGGTTAACTATTATTATAAGTAAGTAGGTACTGCCAAGATTATCCTGTTGTTGCAACTATTAATCACAAAAAAAAAAAAATTAATATACCTAGCAAGTCAATCAATTAATAAATTAATATAAGTACTTAAATTTAACAGTAAATATAGCTTGGTCAAATTTGTCTTATTATTACGATATGCGATACCATTGATTGTAAATTTCAGGCATTAATGCAGTTTAGCTCCCAGGCAAATTTTTTTATTAAACTTAAAGTATTTTAACAAGTTAAGAATGGTACAATAAAAAATTATCCGTTGGACTTATTTTCAAAATTATAACATTTTAAAGTTTGTGATTTAGAGTATTGCCACCAAAATTTTGACGATGAAAAAAAGCATTTACAAAAAAATAAACTTCTATTTCTCCTTTTTTCTTGTTTTGAAGTATGTAACTAGGCATAACAAAGTCAGAATTTTGGATCCCGGAATGCACTTTTTATTATCACTTTGACAATAGATACATGCATTTAACATTTTTGTTTTTATTGTGTTCATTGTATAGAATGAACTCTACTTTAATTTGCTATAAATCAAAAGCATATAGATAAATAAGCAACTAATGTACCGAGCCTTAGTTTGAATGTTTTGTTCTGAATCTTAATAATTAATGTAAAACAGATTTATTTATTGAACAGATATAGTCATAAAAAGAAAATTATGTAAATTTAGGTTTATTGCTATTTACAAATGCACTATTTTATTTTATATTCATTAAATAGTATTAACAAATTGAATGTTTATTATCTATTTTTTATTTTTATTTTAGGACTTAATCAAGATACACTTTATTCAATCAGATAAAAATAAGTACCAAAAACCAGCGTGATCCAAAGATCGTGAATAAAATATAGGTATCTAGTGTCTAAATAAATGTTACATTTTTATTTTAAACTATATAGTAGACTGATTTTTTTTTTTTTTTTTGACCATAATTTGTATTAGATATTGTAAATCAAGAATTTATTTTATATATTAACTGGTAATTTAAACTATTAAAATAGTTATTTTTATTTTTAAATAGAGTATTCCTAAAAGCCCTTAAAAATGTATGGAATGACATCGGCAATAAGTGATGCTCTTCCGACAGACATTGATATACAGTTAACAAAATCATTAGATGATGCTCTTTCAAGAGAAAAAGTCATTACTACTGATGAAGATTTATCTCAAAGGCTTGAAGTATTATCAATGCTTAATAATCTGGCTAAAGATTGGATACGTGAAGTTAGTATGGAAAGAAATTTACCCGAAATAACTGCTGAAAATGTTGGAGGATTAGTATGCACATTTGGATCCTATCGTCTTGGCGTTTATCATAAAGGTGCTGATATTGATGCCATTGTCATTGTCCCAAGGCATATAACCAGAACTGATTACTTTGCAACATTTTATAATAAGTTGAAAGAAAATCCTAGCATAAACAATGTCCGAGCTGTTGAAGAAGCTTTTGTTCCCGTAATCAAAATGATAATACAAGGCATTGAAATTGATATGTTGTTTGCTCGTCTTGCTTTAAAAGAAGTACATGAAGATACTGATTTGCAACAGGATGATCTGCTGAGGAATTTGAATCCAAAATGTGTACGAAGTTTAAATGGATGTCGTGTTACAGATTCTATTTTACGATTAGTTCCAAATCGAGAATCGTTCAAGAAAACATTAATTGCAATAAAATTGTGGGCTAAACGTCATAGAGTTTACTCAAATGCTTTAGGATACCTTGGAGGGGTTTCTTGGGCAATGTTAGTAGCAAGAGTATGTCAGTTATATCCAAATGCAGCACCAGCCACTTTGATACACAAGTTTTTTTTAATATTTTCCAAATGGCAATGGCCTCAGCCTGTCTTATTAAAACCATCATATTTTATGGATCTCGGATATCCAGTTTGGGACCCAAGAGTAAATATGGCCGATCGTAATCATGTTATGCCTATTATAACTCCAGTTTATCCTCAACAAAATTCAACTTTTAATGTTTCTCATTCCACACTAGCTATAATACAAGATGAATTTAAAACAAGTCTAGACATTATGGGAGAAATTTTAACTGGAGAATCTAGTTGGTCAAAAATTTTTCAACCATCTAAATTTTTCACAAAATATAGATATTTTTTGGCCATAACTGTGTTTGCAAACTGTGATGAAGAATTACTTGAATGGAGAGGGTTAGTTGAATCAAGGCTTCGTTTTTTGCCTACATCTTTAGAAGAAATTGAATGTGTCCAAAGATCTCATTTAAACCCTGACCAGTTTGTATTACCTTATGATAAATCACAAGGAAGGCCATCATCAGTTTGGTTTGTTGGTCTAGAAATATCTAAGTCTAATGGCACAGTGGTTAATTTGGATTTTAGTACTCATATCCGTGATTTCTGTTTATTGGTGAAAAGTAGAGCTCATACCATTTTCAAACCTGGAATGGATATACAAGTTAATCATTTAAAAAGAAAAGACTTGAGAGACTATGTACCTGATGAGTTAAAAAAAGAAAAAGCTATTCCAAATACTGTTGGTAGTAAAATTATTGCACGATTATCGACAGAGGGTAAACATTCCGTGTCAGAATTAGTAGAAGAATCACAAAAGAGTCCTACATCTAGAAAACGTAGTATTGAAGATGAAACTGATGATAATATTATAAAAAAAGCCCTATTGTCGAATGATGACCTTTTTGTCTTGGGATCTGTAGAATCTCGTAGGAGTCCATCATCTGAAAATAAATCAAATAACCTAGTTAATACTCTTCTGTCAACCTCAAAAGAAAATCATTCTATATTAACCGAAAATGAAACCAAAGAAAATATTAATACTGAAAAAGAATCTTTATTACTAACTGATGCCAGACATTCCACTATCGAATCGGGGGATTCCCTGACTAGTCCAGTATCAAATAAATGTTGTGCTGATGATGAAAGTGAAGAAAATGATCAGAAAAAATTAAGGCTTCTTCATCCAACTGTTGCCTAATTACTCATGTGTTCATATGATATAAATCTTCAAATAAAAATATATATATATATAAATAAATATATTAAATATACATACAAAAAAAAAATGTTAAAAAAAAAACAAAAAAAATTATAAATAAAAAAAACAAAAAATGAACAAAATGCCAGTCGTATAAAATTCATTTTTTTTTGTAAAATAGTAAATTATTTTATGTTCTGTTATATTGTAATATCTTGCAATACAACAACAGACTTAGATTCATATTTAAACAGCATCATGGGTATGTTTTGGTGCGGATTTAACGGGTTCAACCAATTGAACATTGAATCGAATGTCAACATGGATTTTCATGCTCATGGTGACAAAGGAGATTATGGCGAAATTCTACAAGTGGCTTTTTCTTGGAGTACTGCTTCTATTTTGACAAGTATTCAATTTAATTATTAATTTAATTATTTTTATTAATAAACATTGTATATGTTTAATTAAAGGTTCTGGTATAATTGTTGCGAGTGGCCTAATCAACAAAAAAATAATCAATTTTGAAGTATTGGATGATTTAGGATATGGTCCTTTTAAATCTGTAAGCCATTAATACTTATTAGTTTTGAATATTTAATTTAAATTTTACTATGTTATCAATATGTTTAGATTTCTTCATCTGAATCAAAAATATTAGCTCTTGATTCAATTGGCAAATGTTGGTCGTATTCAAAATGTAATGGCAAGTGGAAAGATATTACTCCAATATTACAAAGTGAAAAGCAAGTCTCTGTATCCAAAAATCAAAACCAACAATCTATAAATTATGTATGCTGTAGTGATACAATCCATCTAGCAGTTACACATAATGGTATTTATTAATTTCAAAATTGATTTTTTATAAATTTGATCGTAAGTTATTTTAATTTTAGAAATTTATTCAATTCCTACTAAAATATTCGATTCAAAATTCAAAGTCACTCAAGTAGTGTGTGGCTTTGAACATATTGTTATTTTAATGGAAACTGGTTGCTTATATACACAAGGATCCAGTAGGTAAGATATTTTTAACGCGTAAGGATTAATATTTTATGTTTTATTGCACTCTATACTGTATCAGATTTAGCAAGCAATTATACCAATGTTATAAGATAAGTAAATTAAAGATTTTAAAATGTACAAAAATACTTGCAGCCGAGGTCAATTAGGTCATGGTGAATTAGTTGAAGAAGATTATCCACGGCTTTTAAAATCTTTAGATGGTATTCGAGTGATTAATACTTCTGCTGGTGGTTGGCATACTGCTGCAATTACAGAGTATAATGATCTATACATGTGGGGCTGGAATCATTCTGGGCAACTAGGAATTTCAAATTCCCCAGGTACTAGATTTATACTAATTAAATTGTAACAATAAAAATTAATAATTGTACTTTGAATATAAATAATATATAATATTATTTAGTCAATCAATTATAATATGTAATAATATTATGGCAGTGGTTCAAAACATCAGCTAAAATGTGGTTATGTAATGTGTATTTTCACAGCTAAAATCTTAATAATTGATGTCGAAATAATTAAGTATTTGACCTTTTTTAGCAAACAATGTATTATTTAATTATAATAATTACAATAATTTATTATTTATTTAAACATTATAATCAGATTGTTTTTAGCATTTTACTATCTGATATATTGTTACTAATTATCAACTAATTTAAGGTTGAATGTTTTGTTTGACTTTATTTGGTTTACGGCACTAATAAGGGTATTCAAAATAATTAGAACAGGTGAAATATCATGTTGGGTGTTTTAAATGTATTTTAAAAATTAAAATTAATTTATAACATTTTTACAGAAAGTGGTGGTATAATAATGGCTCCAGAACCAGTACTGATTAATTGGCCAGAAGAGACAGATATTGAACAAGTGAGTTTGGGGGCAAGACATTCAATGGTTCTATCTAAGAACAATATACTTTGGGGTTGTGGGTGGAATGCTCATAAACAGCTTGGTATTGAGACATACCAATTAACTTGTGACCGAATGATTAATTTGAGTAATTTATCACCATTGCTAAAATGCAATGTAAGGAAAATCGTCAAAGTAGTATGTGGAGCATGGAATAGTGCCTTGTTGTTAGGTAAATGAAAATTTACCCCATAAAATAAAATAATCCTTAGATATTTGTAATTTTAATTTTAATGTGTGAATTAATATGTGGGTTTTCCGGAAAACAATTTTTAGGAATATTGAATGTGTTTTAAAATAGTCTATGTTCTTCTCATTACTTTAACTCTAAATCATAAAATCTTTTTACAAGGTTGTAACAATTTCATTTTATTTTTACCTAAACAATTTATTTCTATTAAAACTAAATATATTCTTTTCAAATTAATATGAGGTATACATTTTAATACTAAGCATCAAATTTAAATAATTTGAGACATCCCGAATATTTAAATTATTTGCTTCATTATATTTTTATTTATACCACGTATAAATATTTCAATGATACAATTTATAATATTGATTAAAAATTTATTTATGGTGGGTACATTTTAATTTATGGGGAAATTAATATTTGTAATATTTTAAATTATCTAGAGTTGAAAAAGAACAATAGTTTTAATAAAAAATGTGTACTTCTTCATTGAACAAAATATGGTACGGATGGAAATAAAATAAGTGTTAAACAATTGGCAAGTTTAAATTGACTTAATTATGTATATATGTATTATTGTTTTTTTTTTTAAATTTTATTATTTTTGAAATAAATGATACGAATATTATTTTGTGTAATTATTTTACGTCATCAACCATTATCATGTGTCCATGTTAGTGTGCTAATACAAAACAAAATGTATTATGTATTTTTGTTTATGTTATTTCTAGTTTTACTAATACAGATTGTAACAGGAAACCTAACCTTACAATAAATTGTGAGCATTTTATGATTACTAATTGGAAAATAATATAAGAAATATTATTGTTGTATGGGAATATACGTCAGAAAATTCCCAAAAATAATATTTTGAAAAAAGTTATTACATTCCAAATTAATTTAATCAAAAAAATATTGATATTTTAAAAAATTCTAAGAAATAAACCAATTTTTTTAGCATCAAAATTGTCCTTATAATCAGATTTACAAATTGGCTATTTTGAATTTATCCAAAAAAAATTTAATTTAATTTAAAATTTGAGTATTAAAAAATAAAGATTATTATAGTTGTAGCGCAAGTGACTATAAATTATATTTATAAAAAAAATGTTTAATATTGATTAGAACAAAAGTTATTTCATATGCAGGTCTTACTGATACATTCTGTATATTAAATGAAGGGTTATGGGGAAAAACGATAATAGTCAATATTCCTAAAATGTTCAGCATTGCAGTTTTAAAGTGGGACTCTGGTCTTTTTTTCCCGTTATGGTAATATTTGAACCTGTATTATATCATTGACCATGATCTTTCTTCCATAACTCGATTCAAGTGTTGATTCGTTATGAAACTAACCAAACGGTACTACAATTATTTTATTTTTTTCTTTCTTTTGACTGATTGTTTTTCCCTGCAACCCTTCAAATATTAATACATAATTGTATAGCATTTGGTTTGAAGTGTTGGTGAATCAATATTATAAATAATAATGTAAATTTATATTTATTACAATTAATTTAAAAGCCACTTGCCACTTATGAGTTTACTACTTTTCTACAAATATACAGTCTTGTTAAGTATTCGAATACTATTTAAATACTTAATAAATACTTTTTATTTATATTTTTATTCTAAAATATTAAATACTTTTTTTCATTCTCGTGGTCTACTCCAAATTCCAATTACTAATAATTCATATTGTACTATTTTAAATTTTGTTTCTAAAATATTATTTAAAATGGTTCTAACTTCCGATAATTTATAAATAAGGTTTTTCCAAAATACAAGCAGATGATAGAATAACTAAACACTGAAGAAAGAAAAAGTTGGCTATAGGTAGCCAGGTGGCAA
>WHPZ01572220.1:0-14464 GCA_016617965.1 Macrosiphum rosae | reverse complement strand
GCCCAACTTCAGGTAGCTCACCCACGTGAGTAAGGTACCTTACTCAAAACAATCCAAAATAGTATCAAAAGTCTCGAATTAATTTGCTAGTACACGTGAGTCCATCCCCGGAACTTGTTGGTACACCAATGATCAGATACGAGCTAACGAAACAGTCAATAAAAAATCCATAGTTGCAGATAAACGATTTAAATGAAATAAAAAATTTTTGATACCATTTTGGACTGTTTTCAGTATGGTGGGAGGAGGAGGGGTGCAATTTCAGAACTTTGTATTAAGATAACGCTACTCACGCACTTGTTGTCTCCGTCTTTAAGGGTATACTATTCATACACCGTGAACAATTTTACAATCCAGATGTTAAATACTAAAATTTTTAATAATTCAAATATTCGTATCATCTTTAGCGTTTTTACCAGTTGAGAAAAAATCAATAATATATATTAATCGTTTTCTATAGATCTACTTTCATAATAATATGTTTTTCAATATTTGTGGACTTACGACTATACGATTCATTCTTCAAAATTTGAATGTTGGGTACCAAACAATTAATTATTTGCCAATTACTAATAATTTTAGCGTTGGGGTGGAACTGTTCATTTAATTAATTGGTTGGATCACTGATCAATCAATCCATGGTTCCGAACTGTATTGTGATTTTTTAAATTAGCCAAATTTAATGTTCTATATAGCCACTTGAAAAAAAAAACAGAAATACCCCCCGAAAAAATGCACGAAAATAAAACAATGACTATAATCAACAACAATAACTTGAAATAATTTGCCATAGATTGCCATACATTTAACTTGTAAGTTTATATAATGTTATAACTCATAATTTTTAACTCATAAATATTTTAATAATAAGTTTTTTAGAACAATTGTACATTTGTACCTATATCATATTTGATGGGTATCAGTATTTATTTGTATGCACATCGCACATGTATTATTATACATTATTAATATTATTAACATTAACGTAGTCCATTATTGCCATTGTATGGTATGGTATCTATAGGTACATATTATTATAATATACCTATGTATTTAATTAAGTTATTTTTATTGAACAGTTCTGATTAATGGAACAAAAATGAAATTAAATGAAACTTTTAATTTCCTACTTTAGTAAATATTTACACAATATGCAATATTATACACATCAATAATAATAATTGTATTATATTTTATTATTTCATTATATTTTATAAATGTATGTATCTTGGATTTGATAAAAAATTATTCGTTATTTATTAAGTTTATATCAATAAAAATCAGTTAAGAGGATGCTACCCATGCATTTGCTGTCTCCGTCTTACACACGTACGACATAGCAAATTTTCGTTCACTAGTTTCAATAGTGTGCTGTTAGTTTTGATATTAGAGTGATTCGGCCTATTATCAATTTTTTAGATAATAACATTATCTGTGCTTAAGGGTTGGCTTTTATGCAATATTTTAATTTTCAAGCAAGATATATGAGCATTTTTAATTTTTGATACTTCGCATACCTATATCTTGCTCGAAAATGAAAATTTCAAAAAAAATTGGCAGAGCTTAAGCACAGATAATGTTCTTACCAAAAAGTTTTATAATAGGTCAATTCACTCTAGTATCAAAACTAACAACACACTATTGAAACTAGTGAACGACAATTTGCTACGTCTCGCGTGTGTAAGAAAGAAATGATTTGGTGCTATTTATATTAAGCGTCATCTACGGAGGTTATAACATGAATATAAAATGTAACCAGAAGTTTATAATTTTTAAGGACCGTGGTATAGATTTCAGTGTATGGTTGTGCAAGGGATACGGGTGATATTACTTTTGGGGATTTCCACTTTACCAGCCGACACTTTTGGGGATTTCCACTTTATCCCCCGCTGGACAGAAAAGGGTCGCTTTCCAACGATTCAACCGTCATGGAAAACTAAACTTTCGACGCATGCGTGACAAAAAAGTAAAATGTAAATAGGCATTAGTTGTACAATAGTAGGTTAAATTCATTTTTGCCAAAAAATTAGATTTGAAAATGTCATTGTATTTATAAAATATAATAATATACTCTAAAAGTTTCATATACCCACTAATAATATTTTTAAGGTATAACAAAATAACTAAAACCATTATTCATGGTTTTAATATGTAATTTCGTCCAAATTTGAACTTATAATGTTTGTAAAGAATAACTGTGTATATATATTTTTTAGATTTTTTGGTTATTGTATGAACTATTTGTGACAGTCCTTGTTTTAAATTTTCATTCTTTAGCTATAAAAGTTTGAAACTTTAGAAGTTATTATTTATTTACTACTAAGTGATTTGTAAATTTAATAAATTATGTCAGCATTTTAATTTTAAACACTTATAAATAAAATTCGTGCATATGGATCTTTATTATTTCTCAACTACTATTATATTATTATAACTACTAATGAAGAACTTTTTATTAAAATTTCATAACTTAGGTATACAAGGAAATATTTTTATAAATATCCAACTGAAAAATAATTAGCAAATAGTCGAGATTATGACGAATTTTGTTAAAATTTGAACTTAAAATGCCTTAAAAAAAAAAATCAATCTTATGTACCTACCTATTTTTAATATTTTTTTATTATATAATGTGAAGAACTTTTTACTAAACTTTCAAGATTTTTGACCCTATGAATAAAATATTATTGGTATTTATAGAATAAAAAACTGAAAAAAAAATACAAATTTCAAATATCTTTAAATACCTAACTCAAATTCCTACAATTTACATGTTATTATTTAGGGTACAAATTACATTCTCGTAATATTATAATATTGCCAATACGGCAATACGTAAATAAAATATAATAATAGCTGTTTAGTACAAGTAAAAATTGAAAATATATATATATCCAATTATTATAATAAACATTTATTCTAAATTATAATGGCTATATTTATCATATCTTCTAGATTAGACCAATTTGCTTTGTATAATTTAGTAAGATCTTAATAAAAAAAGTATATTATAATATCCAATTATTGCTATAAAAATATTTAATCTTTAAATTTTAACACGGGAAACTATGAACTTATTTAATACAATATACTGTACTATTTGTAATTATGTATTTTGATATTATGCAATATCGGTTTTTTTTTTAATGATTTCAAGCACTTTCGATTGTATAATAAAATGTATATTTTGTAAAATTAGTACTTATCAGTTATTATTGTACATATTATTTATAAAAATTTGACTAAAATATATACATAATATTTATTTGCAAACACAGATATAATATCTAAATTCATAAAAGCTTTAATTATTATTATTATTTTTGTAAATTGTTATTTAAAATACATGATGTGTCAATTAAATATTTAATCCAAAATGTAAAAATTACCGTTAATAATTGCTCACGTAATCAAATAGGTTGAAAAAAAACTGAAAACCAACTATACATCTGATTGCCGCCGGTTGCAATATTATTTAAATTGTTAACTCGTAACAAATGTGCTAGACTATAATAATAATAATAACAATAGCAACAATAATAATCGTCTAGTTTTCCACTACCCCAAATTACGATGGCCAACATTCGAACGACCGCGGCATATAAATACCAGCCGGTCATATCAATGAGGTACCAGTTGTGTCAGTCCATCATCAGAGTCATCATCCAAAATGAAGTCTGCTTTGATTATCGCATCCGTTCTTTTAGTCGGCGTGGCCCTCGAAGTCGCCGCCCGCAACGTCAACGACAACCAAAACGAGCGTGAAAACAGTAAGTACCTATTGCCTATATTTATACACATTTTTTGAATATTATTCTCCAAACATATTAAGTAAATACACACAGTCCACACACAGATTCGAAATCGAATTACTAAGATTTAATATCATACAATCGTTTTTTGTAGACAACCAGTGGACCCGTTTGCAACAAGGAGACTCCAGCGATGAGTCCGTCGAGTTGAACTTAAACGAATATCAAAACAACAACAAGTTCAACAACGTCCGAAGCAACTATGACTCTGAATCGACGTTTGCCGACCGTCAGATCAACCAAAACGAAGATGCCTACTTCGGTTCCAGCCAAGAGTTAGGTCTACAACAGCAACGCAAAAGCCAAAACCAATTGAATGCCGCCAGTCATCCCGAAGGACTCGCCAAGATTATGGTCGAGAAAATCGCCGCCATTCAGAAAATCGCCGTCGACTACAATATCGCCGAAAGCGCCGATTCCTTGAACGCAGCTCTCCCCATCACCTCTCACTCCGTCAAATTCGCAAAACACAATTTCGTGTCGTTCATGAACTCGACCATGAAGAACCTTGAAAATGGTGACTTGGAATACATGTACCTGAACCCAGCAAGGGACACCGTGTTCGCCCAGTACCAGTTCAACCAGATCAAAACCGTCGGATCGTTCAAGTCCAACATCCCCCACGCTCATTCAGGTCACTACACAGTCATCTTGAACAACGTGCTCAGCAACTTGTCCACTGGCTTCAATGACAACAAACACGCCGTGATCAAGGCGGCCAAATTCCAAAACGCTGACGTCAACATAATCACCCACGACGGTTCCGAAACGCAAGTGTTCAACCCGGCTATGGAACAAAAATATTTGGGCGTGTTGACCAACACCGTGTCCAACGAAGTGATGAAGTCCGCCAACAAAGGTGCACTCGTCCACATTAAAAACGAAATCCGCAAACCAATCGTTTCCCAAATGAACACTGCTAGAAAGAACACCAACAAGCTGTTCGACTTAAGATGGCAGGAAGACCAAGTCACCATGGAGATGGCTAACATCGGTTTCACGAACTCAGAAGTACTGGTACACTCCACCGAACATTTATTGAACTCTGTGAGTTTCCAACGGAAATCCCAAGACTCCTACAGATTGCGTTATGACTTCTCCATCAGAAACATGGGATGGACATCACCCATGAACATCGTGTCGACTAATGTGAGGACGACCACAGATCCAATAAAATTCACTACCGATGAAATCATTGTCAAAGTTTTCATCGACAAGTCCGGCCGCGGTCAACAACAACAGTTGTACGGCAAAGCTTACACCAACGTAGAAGTACGAGGTCTCCATTACGACTTGAAGAACGTCAAGTCCGACCTTGTGTCCTACTTCGAAAATGATCTCCAACGTTTCATGGAACATTCTTTGGGATCTTACCTTCAAGATTATTTGGTGCAAGAATTAAGCAACTCTAGTCGCCAATACTAAATCAACTCATTTATTTTTAAACATTAGTGTTTTTTAAATATATCATAATATAAAATAAGCAATAGTATAAACTTTAAACATATTATTTTCTTTAATTTTTAATTTTACAATAGTTTTATAATTTGATTGCATACAAAATAAATTTAATATTTAATACAGGAACTTATTTGTGTGTACCTATATATTTTAACAATTACATAAATATTAATTTTATGTTCAATCGGTACCTAAACAAGGCTATTTCAATTCGAAATATTTTTTCGATCTTAGTGAACACTGAGAACTGGAAACTGGAAATTATATAATTATTACAAAAATAACATACCATTTTGACGAAAAGATATGGTGCAACTATGTAGTTTATTTTAAATAAATTTGTTGCATTTATTTGATTGCTCGATATTGTCAATATTGTTCATACACAATACACACATAATGATAATATTATTACCTATTGTTGAGAACGGATTATTCAACTATACATAATATGGACAATATACTGTAGATGTATAATATTATAATTTAAGCTATACATATCGCAGGAAGGAATATGAGCATAGTAACATTTTAATGGCTCAAATATAAAATCAAACTTATACTTAATACTTTATAGTATAATTTTTATAGGAAAAAAAATCTGTGTAATTATTAATTAACAATAATAATAATTTACAATAACTTATTATATTAAACAATATTATGATTCATAAAGCAATAATTAATAAGATACATCTAACGGCTAAAAGTATATAAGTATTTATAAGCAACCTATATAATATATGCAGTGTTTTATACAGTGGCGGTCAAATGACTTTGTCGAGAGGGGGAGTGGGGAAGACATGGCTGAATTTTTTAACATGCACTATTTGATTGTCAAAAATATAATTTTTGGTTATCAGTTGTTAAACATTGTAAAAAAGGTCATGGGGAGGGGGGTCTATCCCCCTCATCACCCCGTTTGACCGCCACTGATTTTATATTATATATTGCTAGCTATACGATACTACTTAGCAATAGTCTATAGCTGTCGTATTTCATGGTGTTACCCGGGGATAAATGAAACCGAGATGGACAATCCTAAACTAACCTGCGACAGATAGTAATATGTAACTTTTTTTTTCCATGCGAACCAATTGAATGCAGTTTTGATTTTAATCAATTTTAATCATCTATGCGGTATTGTTATAATAACTTAAATAACTGGTTCAATCTATGATAAATTGTCTAAACCTTCATTGAATCGTCAATATCGGTCAAGTATTTTTTGATTCCATAAGTCTTAGCCTGTACTGTGCTTTAGAATATAATCGCTGTTACCCGTGGCTTCTATTATAATACTCTTACACGATCCGACCGGGATCCCAAGAATGTGTGTGCAAAATTGGTGTTAATTGGTGGAAAACATTTACTGTGCATTTTCATACGAGCCATTTAAAAATTAAAAATTAAATATTATATTTAATATAATGCCCGATTAATAATAATATCTGTATTAGCCGAAAATCTATTATAATCGATCCATCCATCGTTTCCGGTTAGCTTCAGTTGAAAATGCACTGCTGTTTTTTTGACAAAATCATAAAAGTGATGATATTATAATATGTCAATAAATAATATTAATTACAATTTTATTAATTAGTAAATAAGATTCTGCCTAAAAGTGTTTCCACAAATGACAAATACTGCATTATAATATATATATGTATTACTAAAATGCATGGCATATTACATTGAAATCGGTGCATAAACGAAAAACCTACATTTTCCTGACTCCGAACTGCTGGTGCCAAGACCGTATTTAATAGTCCAAAAATAGCTCGATTATTGCATGATAAGAATTAATATTACAATTTAGTTATAGTTTTTTTTTAGTGTTGTGTACGGTAAAACGGGAGGGACCCTATTACTCCGTCCGTCTGTCACCAGGCTGTATCTCATGAACCATGAAAGTTAGAAAGTTGAAATTTTCACAGATTATGTATTTCTGTGGCAGCTATAACAACAAACACTGAAAATCCTAAAATGTATAATATAAGCAGTGTTGCCAACATGTTTATATATGATGGTACGGCACCCTTCGTGCGGGACCCTTCGTCCGACAAGCACTCGACCGGTTGTTTATTATAGTTTACATATAATAATAATAATAATTGCCACAGGTATTCGTAATAAACTATTTTATGGGTACTAGTATTACAGATATTATATAGGACAGGGATCACCAATTTATATTTTTAGATTTCTACTTTAAGTCTCCAGGAAGATTTCGCGACCCCTAAAAATTGTACCTATTGTACCTACATGTTTATCCAAAAACCTTGTCTGCGGGCCAGATATTTATGACCATCCAAGGGCCGCTAATCGCTATTGCATAATTGATGATCTCTGATTTAGCTGGAGTATATAGTACTATACCATATTCTCGTACCTGCAATTTAATATGATAAACGGAAAATATACATTTGTCTATAAAATATAATATATGGACTATAGTTTAGGACCATCAAATAATATAATATATTTTATTCGGTATCGTATATTATTTAGCCGATTTCAGCCGATTAAAAAAATTAAAGAAGTATGAATATAAAATAAATATTTATGCGAATAATAATTATTGTAAATACAAAATATATAAGTAGATGACTGAGGTCAATATAGAAAAGGCTAACGCTTGTCGCGTCTACATATTATTATAATATATTATTTTTGTTACAATATAGCGACGGTTATTGTACTTGTATTTTTTTGTCGTCTGTTAATTAATATTTTTCGGTACATGAGGCATTCCGGCTACCACTCGGTCCTCGATGTGACACTCGTTGTTGCCCCTAAGTATTCTGAACAGTCCGTTCTCACCCCATGATCGGCTCCACGAATTGGCGCACAACCAATACTTGGTACCGTCCTCAACGCCCCAGCCCAAGATCTTGATCGCGTGACCGCCTTCTATCTGACCTCTGGTGTAACTGTACACTCCTTTGATATACAGAACAAAAACCAAACAAGACACATGAACCAAAGCAAAACTCATTTAATTGCAGTGTTGTAATGAAAAGTATTATTATACATAATATACGTTAGCTATAATATTATGATATAGCTAGGTACGAGGTACCATTATAATTTCGGCAATCAGTCATTTTCAGTAATCACAAGTCATAATATTGTAACTATCTAATTCAAATAGAAATATTTTTATTAAATAATTACTGACAATTTAAGTTTAAGACATCTTAAAATATATTTTAATATATTTATTTATTTATTCGTGTATCCGCAGGGCCTCGCATCCGAATTAACCAGAACCCGAACAACCCTTAAAAACCCTTTCAAAAATCAAACACCCGAAACCCACATAACCTGATTGTATTTTCAAAACACCCGAATCAACCAAAACCCGAATGAAACATTCTGGTTAACCCGAAATCCGAATAATTTTTTATTCTACAATCTTTATGTGATATATAATTTTGTTTGTACCTTATGTGATTAGTTCGATTTTGTAGTTAATTATTTTTTTAACAATAACAATATTAGGCCATTTTACAATCAATTAAATATAATAGTATACTATTATACCTATAATACGCGTATATGCATAGGTATCAATAGTTTTTGTTAGTAAGTAACCATGGAAACAAAAACGTCTATTTTGCAAAATCTGTTAGAAAAATAAAATATCTGTACCCAGCCCAAAAACATATATACGTACACCAAAGAAAATATATTAGTCAATAATCAACGATCAACACTATAATATATATACCTATATATAGTTTTAAATGAAAAATATAAACATTACGATTCTATGACAGTACATCGATTTTGTAGTGACGTATTGAGTATAATATATTATTATTACTATTACTTTCGAATTGACTGTCGTATACACGGCCAAAATTAGTATATTACGAGTCATGAAGATTGAAAACTTACCACTTTTGTAGTACATGAAATCTGTGTACACATAGAAAGCCGCTTGGACGGGACCGTTTTTATATAAATCTTTCATGATGTCTTCTTCGGATGTCGACAGCGAGTATACGGAATCAACTAAAAACGCGTTTTATAAATCAATTAATATGCAACCATAGAGTAGGTTTTTTACTTTATAATAAATTATGTAATAAGATAAAATACAGTCAATGGACTATATCATAACTGATATGGACAATAATTGTTCACGTCAGGTCCGATGACACCTACAATGTTTTAAATATTGCAATGTACTAGTACAATGTACATCAGCTATAATAAACTGCAGTATACCTACCATAATGCAAATCAGCTCTGTAGTTTTTCGAGTAGTTCGAGTTGGTGCAAGTTTTTATCGAACAATCTGGAGTGTCTGGATCATCGTCTATGCAAGTATTCCTTCCTTTCCCACACGGATAAATGCTGTACGGTTGACAACCCTTCGCACGAAAAAAACAATAGGTAGGTAATGTTATATATTGCTGACCGGCGTTAGATTATATAATAAACGAAAAGTGTTTGTTAATCGATTTGCAATCAATGGTGATTACTTGAAATCAGTTATCAATGATGATTTCATTTAGTAATCACACGGATAGTGGTGAGGATTGGTTATACCCGAATATCACACGATCCTCCCCAATGATCTACACCTAACGCCTATGCCATAAAATACACATTTATGTGTGTTACAGTGCTTGAATTGGAAAAAAAATTAGAAGGAGATGCAAAATAGTATAAAGAAAAATATAATCTGCCCAACTAGATATTATTTTAAAATGCTGTTTTGATTGGGATTTAATTATAGAAGATTACAGGGGTAGGTTAAAATATTTTTTTAAAAATTCGAGGGACTTCGTCCGTGCCTCTCAATTCAAGCATTGTAGTGTGTACGTTTTATTATAATTATTTATCGTCTCACGTCTCCGGATCCGTAATCTCCACCCGTGACGATACCGTGCCTCATGAAGAAATACCATGCAGATTCTGGCGACCCGCCGTCGCATCCGTTACCGCATCGATAGCAACAAGTGTTCAACTGTTCGGCAGACAGGTTTCTGGCCACCGCTCCACCGGTGGCTATGCACAGGCGGTCGCTGAACACGGAAGCCGCAGACACGGCCTGAAAATATATTATTTCGAACGATTATTAATAATATTTATTTTATAGATCAATCAAACCGTTTTGTTTTCAGAGTTTTGCTATTCAAAACTCAAAAGGCAATACCTTCTTAAGTTTGAATTCACATTGTTTATTTTGAACGTTTTGGTTGGACATAACCATAGATAAGCATCAAAATAATATTTGAGTGAATGTCACTGGATGTGTTAAATTTGAATTCAATGATAAAAAATCATTGTATAAGAAAAATTGTTCTGAGCGAAGACAGCGTCTTCCAGCCTATATTACTAAGTATATCTGATGATATTATTGCTATCAAAGTAATTTATTTTACTTTTGAGTAGTAAGGTAGGATTACTTACAGTAGGATGAATTTTTTTTTGCAGAAAACACTGCATTTGAAAATGTCATTGTGTGTATAAAATATAATAATATAATGCTTTAAAATAAGTACTCTCAAATAATATTTTTAAATTAAAACAAAATGTCTAAAATTGTTAGAATCTAAAATGAGGGTTGCCTAGATTATTCATAATAAGTAATAACTATTATAACTTACATGACGTTTAAAAATTTTAATTTATTTTACAGTCCATCATGTAGGTGCTATAATTATAGCACTTGAAATAATTCAAATAATAACTAATCGTATCGTTAAAATTATGATTCGAAGTATGGGATTCGAGGTTAGTGATTAAATGGCTAGCAAATAAGAGTAGGTACTCGAGTCGATATTATAATATTATGTACGCACTTAACTTCTAATACTATAAGATAGTAGAGCTGTAGTAGGCTTATCTATTTTCAACGGTAGTAGTATAAATTAGGTAGGTACTACTACATGTGGAAAAACTCAACACTAAATTTATATTAGGTGTTTAAAAATACTAGATATTATGATACAAAAGGACTTTTTTTAATCGTAAGCTATTTTTGAGTTTTTGAAAAAAAAAATTATTTGTTTATAATTTGAAGTTTAAAATACTTATATTTATAAAACCAAATTTCTGTTTATGAAAAAAATTCAGCTCCCACTATTTTTTTTATGTTTTTGATTTCAGGGAACCCTCCCGTATTACTAATACATATTTTATTTTAAATACCAAACTGTTTTACAAAACTGTTTTAAACAACGACTACCTATATTGAGGCATAGGAATGATTAATACAATAAGGTGTAGTGATCGCGAATCATATAAAATATAA
This sequence comes from Macrosiphum rosae, assembly GCA_016617965.1. Lineage (NCBI taxonomy): Eukaryota > Metazoa > Arthropoda > Insecta > Hemiptera > Aphididae > Macrosiphum > Macrosiphum rosae. The sequence continues at coordinate 2,920 of WHPZ01572220.1, read as the reverse complement.
TGTGTATAGTATAATATGTATTAAAAATATTAATCAATTAGTATACGACATCCGGCATCTGTGTTTTAATTGATTCGCGATAAATTATATTAGTAAAGTGATAAAAATATGTAGGTAGGTTAGTCAACCAGTACCAGATTTAATGGAAAAAATGCTACTACTCAAATTATGCTTATTTTTTGCAGTTTATAACTTGCGTGTATTTAAGTTTATCAGTAATTACATATAGTATATAGTACTTTTAACTATTTTACTAACTAATTATTATCTTATGGGGGACGGAGTGGTCGAGCGGTCTAAGGCGTCGGTTGCGACGCAGCCAGAGCCGGTTTCATTTCTTGGTCACGGGCGGCATTTTTCTTCGGGCAAGTCACGGTGTCCGGAAAACAAGTGCGGCCATCCCCCACCCGGGCATGTCAGATACCTAAACGGGTGCCCAATCAAAAATTCTGTCAGACACAAACACTCACGTGTAAAATCCCACCACTTCTAAACCCTACCAACACCACAATACAACCCTACTAACAGCTGATGGCCATAGATGCCGGGCTTAAGGATCAAAAAAAAAAAAAAAAATAAAAATATTATCTTATAAAAAAAAAGGTTAATTGTTAATGGGTACAAATCTTATTTTGTTTGTAAACTTAATACTATTTTTATTTTTTTCACTGATTGAAGAAGTCAACAACTAAAATGTTGGGCTTATGCGGTTTAATCACTGTTAAAATCCCAATAAGGTATTTAGTATATTTTCAGAAGTCCTAAAAACCGACGAGTATATTTTATATCTTAGATGTATAAACAAATAGTATCCAAAAAAGTAGGTACACATACAAATAATATAACTTGGTAAAATCAAAAGGTAGATAAAACGGACGGGAAAATATTATGGAATGTGTCCTAAGATGTACACTTAGTGTTTATACTTTATATATTATGATATTTTATACTCGCCCAGCACGATCCACAGTTAGACTGGTCCTTGATCGAACCCAACAGGGACGAGCACTCGGGCCATCGTTCTCTGGCGTCAAAATTCTCGGGTAAAGCTTCGTTGGATTCATCGTCGACGCTTTTCTTTATCGGGGCGAACCTAAGCGAGTTGAAGTTCCTGGGCAATACACCCATCAGCTGATTGAAGTTTTTTCCGTCTCCTGGGATGACGTTGGTGTTGCTGGCCTGAAACACGACCGGGATAAATCGGTCCAAACGAGAGTAGAAAATCTTTGTTTTTAAACTTTTTTTCATCTTCAGTTTAATTCATTAGGTACATTCAAAGAGACTACGTCTTCTGCACAAAATATTTCTACCTATGTCCACGCGATATTACAATTTTAAAATTAATCAGAGTTTGACGATTGTACATCATAAATCCTCCACCTGAAAAAATTGCTTGGTCGTTTGTGCATAGCATGTTTCAACAATTTAAAACAGTATTGAGTATTAGTTTTAGTACTGCGTGATATGAACACCAATAACATAATACAATTAGTATATTAAATTGTGTCTGATACAAAAATATTTATACTTTAAATAACTTTAAATTTAATATTCAAAACATTTTTTTTGTATTTTTTTGTGAATCGCCAATCTAGGCTAAACAAATCTAGTCAAACTTAGGTGGTTACATATTATTTTAATAATTTTTTACACAACGATTTGTAATTTTGTAATTTTAGTGGGAATGTAAATTTATGGACACTTGTAATTGGAATTATCGACGTATAGCTGCAAATTTAATATCTATTGTTATATTCTTATAAGTACCTACTCTGAGCATTGTGACTACAGTAAGCAAGTAGAATGCGTTATGTCGTGTTGACAATATTTATTATGACGCGTTGGTATAATAGAGATTATTCAAAGATTGTACGAAGAAATAATCTATAAGATATTGTAAAAAAACTTGATTTTACTTATTTCAGAATTTATACGTTGTAATAGTATATGAATGTTAGTGGCAATAAGGGTAACATAATATCGTAATTCGTAATTAAATACAATAAATATATTACTAGGTGTATTATATAAAATAATGAGATCAAATAGTATGGTTATCGATTGTTATACATCGCATAGACACAACTTATGAGTTATAATAAATTAAAAATTGCAAACCGCGACCAAGTATAAAACTTGACCAATAGCAGAAATATTCGATGGATAAGTACATCGTATTATTATTTCTTAGTTTTTTTTTATGAAATAAAATCTATTTAAAGTGTGTCAGTTCAGTATCACTATATTGTTGAGAAGTTTACATAATAATATAAACGTGAACTCGTTAAAGACTTCATTCAATGGGTTCTAAATTGGTGTAATTTTTTTTATAATCGATTTACAATAATTTGCAACGTCGATAAAAAAAAAAATAAAAATTACAACACATTTTTTAAGACTGCAGAAAAAATTCTCGTGGTTGCGAATTTGTTGAAAAATAATGACACCGATCGAACAAAGTTAGGATGCAAACTTCACGGAAAATTATTTTTTTTATTACATAATAAATCAACTGAACTGATTTTCATATTTTACTTTAAGTTTATTAGCCATATATTTGACACGGTATCATTTGGTGAAAGTTTAAAATTTTCAACTGTTTTCTTTTTTCGAAGAATTTGATTTTTGGTTGAGTATAGTTCACTATAAAAAAATATATTATTGTAGGTAAATATTCTCAATTTCTATGTTCATTTTACATTTACTAAAAATAATTTTTAAAGTATTTGAAAATAATTAGTATTAGATTTTAAATACACATACCTACTTTGAGAAAGTAATACTTTGTTGAAGTACTTTTTCCAAAAGTATTCAAACTATGTGTTTGAGATCTTAAAAAGTATTTGAATACGTTTACTGAAAGTACTCAAGTATTTTACAACTTTGGTGCATAGTAATTGTTATTGGTGGAAAAATAAAA
>WHPZ01572219.1:0-13480 GCA_016617965.1 Macrosiphum rosae | reverse complement strand
GCCCAACTTCAGGTAGCTCACCCACGTGAGTAAGGTACCTTACTCAAAACAATCCAAAATAGTATCAAAAGTCTCGAATTAATTTGCTAGTACACGTGAGTCCATCACCGGAACTTGTTGGTACACCAATGATCAGATACGAGCTAACGAAACAGTCAATAAAAAATCCATAGTTGCAGATAAACAATTTAAATGAAATAAAAAATGTTTGATACCATTTTGGACTGTTTTGAGTATGGCGGGAAGAGGAGGGGTGCAATTTCAGAACTTTGCATTAAGATAACGCTACTCACGCACTTGTTGTCTCCGTCTTTAAGGGTATACTATTCATACACCGTGAACAATTTTACAATCCAGATGTTAAATACTAAAATTTTTAATAATTCAAATATTCGTATCATCTTTAGCGTTTTTACCAGTTGAGAAAAAATCAATAATATATATTAATCGTTTTCTATAGATCTACTTCCATAATAATGTGTTTTTCAATATTTGTGGACCTACGACTATACGATTCGTTCTTCAAAATTTGAATGTTGGGTACCAAACAATTAATTATTTGCCAATTACTAATAATTTTAGCGTTGGGGTGGAACTGTTCATTTAATTAATTGGTTGTATCAGTCAATCCATGGTTCCGGACTGTATTGTGACTTTTTAAATTAGCCAAATTTAATGTTCTATATAGCCACTTGAAAAAAAAACAACGTTTAAGACGGGGACAACAAATGTATGGGTACCGTCCTCTTAAGTTTAAAACTAAGTTAATGAAAATTAAATTTAAAAAAAAAAAACGGGTAAGTGGAAGTCCGTCTGCTGTACAGTAGGTTACAAAAGTAGGTCACTGTATTGGATGGTGTTAAATTTGAATTCAATGATATAAAATCATTGTATACGAAAAACGATTCTGAGCAAAGACGGTCTATCCGCTTATAATATTACTAAACTAAACTTTCGACGCATGCGTGACAAAAAAGTAAATTGTAAATAGGCATTAGTTTTACAACAGTAGGTTAAATTCATTTTTGCCAAAAAATTAGATTTGAAAATGTCATTGTATTTATAAAATATAATAATATACTCTAAAAGTTTCATATACCCACGAATAATATTTTTAAGGTATAACAAAATAAATAAAACCGTTATTCATGGTTTTAATATGTAATTTTGTCCAAATTTGAACTTATAATGTTTGTAAAGAATAACTGTGTACTCGTATATATATTTTTTAGATTTTTTGGTTATTGTATGAACTATTTATGACAGTCCTTGTTTTAAATTTTCATTCTTTAGCTATAAAAGTTTAAAACTTTAGAAGTTATTATTTATTTACTACTAAGTGATTTGTAAATTTAATAAATTATGTCAGCATTTTAATTTTAAGCACTTATAAATAAAATTCGTGCATATGGATCTTTATTATTTCTCAACTACTATTATATTATTATAACTACTAATAAAGAACTTTTTATTAAAATTTCATAACTTAGGTATAAAAGGAAATATTTTTATAAATATCCAACTGAAAAATAATTAGCAAATAGTCGAGATTATGACGAATTTTGTTAAAATTTTAACTTGAAATGCCATAAAAAAAAAATCATTCTTATGTACCTACCTATTTTAATATTTTTTTATTATATAATGTGAAGAACTTTTTACTAAACTTTCAAGATATTTGACCCTACGAATAAAATATTATTGGTATTTATAGAATAAAAAACTGAAAAAAAAATACAAATTTCAAATGTCTTTAAATACCTAACTCAAATTCCTACACATTTACATGTTATTATTTAGGGTACAAATTACATTCTCGTAATATTATAATATTGCCAATACGGCAATACGTAAATAAAATATAATAATAGCTGTTTAGTACAATTAGTAAAAATTGAAAATATATATATCCAATTATTATAATAAACATTTATTCTAAATTATAATGGCTATATTTATCATATCTTCTAGATTAGACCAATTTGCTTTGTATAATTTAGTAAGATCTTAATAAAAAAAGTATATTATAATATCCAATTATTGCTATAAAAATATTTAATCTTTAAATTTTAACACGGGAAACTATGAACTTATTTAATACAATATACTGTACTATTTGTAATTATGTATTTTGATATTATGCAATATCGGTTTTTTTTTTAATGATTTCAAGCACTTTCGATTGTATAATAAAATGTATATTTTGTAAAATTAGTACTTATCAGTTATTATTGTACATATTATTTATAAAAATTTGACTAAAATATATACATAATATTTATTTGCAAACACAGATATAATATCTAAATTCATAAAAGCTTTAATTATTATTATTATTTTTGTAAATTGTTATTTAAAATACATGATGTGTCAATTAAATATTTAATCCAAAATGTAAAAATTACCGTTAATAATTGCTCACGTAATCAAATAGGTTGAAAAAAAACTGAAAACCAACTATACATCTGATTGCCGCCGGTTGCAATATTATTTAAATTGTTAACTCGTAACAAATGTGCTAGACTATAATAATAATAATAACAATAGCAACAATAATAATCGTCTAGTTTTCCACTACCCCAAATTACGATGGCCAACATTCGAACGACCGCGGCATATAAATACCAGCCGGTCATATCAATGAGGTACCAGTTGTGTCAGTCCATCATCAGAGTCATCATCCAAAATGAAGTCTGCTTTGATTATCGCATCCGTTCTTTTAGTCGGCGTGGCCCTCGAAGTCGCCGCCCGCAACGTCAACGACAACCAAAACGAGCGTGAAAACAGTAAGTACCTATTGCCTATATTTATACACATTTTTTGAATATTATTCTCCAAACATATTAAGTAAATACACACAGTCCACACACAGATTCGAAATCGAATTACTAAGATTTAATATCATACAATCGTTTTTTGTAGACAACCAGTGGACCCGTTTGCAACAAGGAGACTCCAGCGATGAGTCCGTCGAGTTGAACTTAAACGAATATCAAAACAACAACAAGTTCAACAACGTCCGAAGCAACTATGACTCTGAATCGACGTTTGCCGACCGTCAGATCAACCAAAACGAAGATGCCTACTTCGGTTCCAGCCAAGAGTTAGGTCTACAACAGCAACGCAAAAGCCAAAACCAATTGAATGCCGCCAGTCATCCCGAAGGACTCGCCAAGATTATGGTCGAGAAAATCGCCGCCATTCAGAAAATCGCCGTCGACTACAATATCGCCGAAAGCGCCGATTCCTTGAACGCAGCTCTCCCCATCACCTCTCACTCCGTCAAATTCGCAAAACACAATTTCGTGTCGTTCATGAACTCGACCATGAAGAACCTTGAAAATGGTGACTTGGAATACATGTACCTGAACCCAGCAAGGGACACCGTGTTCGCCCAGTACCAGTTCAACCAGATCAAAACCGTCGGATCGTTCAAGTCCAACATCCCCCACGCTCATTCAGGTCACTACACAGTCATCTTGAACAACGTGCTCAGCAACTTGTCCACTGGCTTCAATGACAACAAACACGCCGTGATCAAGGCGGCCAAATTCCAAAACGCTGACGTCAACATAATCACCCACGACGGTTCCGAAACGCAAGTGTTCAACCCGGCTATGGAACAAAAATATTTGGGCGTGTTGACCAACACCGTGTCCAACGAAGTGATGAAGTCCGCCAACAAAGGTGCACTCGTCCACATTAAAAACGAAATCCGCAAACCAATCGTTTCCCAAATGAACACTGCTAGAAAGAACACCAACAAGCTGTTCGACTTAAGATGGCAGGAAGACCAAGTCACCATGGAGATGGCTAACATCGGTTTCACGAACTCAGAAGTACTGGTACACTCCACCGAACATTTATTGAACTCTGTGAGTTTCCAACGGAAATCCCAAGACTCCTACAGATTGCGTTATGACTTCTCCATCAGAAACATGGGATGGACATCACCCATGAACATCGTGTCGACTAATGTGAGGACGACCACAGATCCAATAAAATTCACTACCGATGAAATCATTGTCAAAGTTTTCATCGACAAGTCCGGCCGCGGTCAACAACAACAGTTGTACGGCAAAGCTTACACCAACGTAGAAGTACGAGGTCTCCATTACGACTTGAAGAACGTCAAGTCCGACCTTGTGTCCTACTTCGAAAATGATCTCCAACGTTTCATGGAACATTCTTTGGGATCTTACCTTCAAGATTATTTGGTGCAAGAATTAAGCAACTCTAGTCGCCAATACTAAATCAACTCATTTATTTTTAAACATTAGTGTTTTTTAAATATATCATAATATAAAATAAGCAATAGTATAAACTTTAAACATATTATTTTCTTTAATTTTTAATTTTACAATAGTTTTATAATTTGATTGCATACAAAATAAATTTAATATTTAATACAGGAACTTATTTGTGTGTACCTATATATTTTAACAATTACATAAATATTAATTTTATGTTCAATCGGTACCTAAACAAGGCTATTTCAATTCGAAATATTTTTTCGATCTTAGTGAACACTGAGAACTGGAAACTGGAAATTATATAATTATTACAAAAATAACATACCATTTTGACGAAAAGATATGGTGCAACTATGTAGTTTATTTTAAATAAATTTGTTGCATTTATTTGATTGCTCGATATTGTCAATATTGTTCATACACAATACACACATAATGATAATATTATTACCTATTGTTGAGAACGGATTATTCAACTATACATAATATGGACAATATACTGTAGATGTATAATATTATAATTTAAGCTATACATATCGCAGGAAGGAATATGAGCATAGTAACATTTTAATGGCTCAAATATAAAATCAAACTTATACTTAATACTTTATAGTATAATTTTTATAGGAAAAAAAATCTGTGTAATTATTAATTAACAATAATAATAATTTACAATAACTTATTATATTAAACAATATTATGATTCATAAAGCAATAATTAATAAGATACATCTAACGGCTAAAAGTATATAAGTATTTATAAGCAACCTATATAATATATGCAGTGTTTTATACAGTGGCGGTCAAATGACTTTGTCGAGAGGGGGAGTGGGGAAGACATGGCTGAATTTTTTAACATGCACTATTTGATTGTCAAAAATATAATTTTTGGTTATCAGTTGTTAAACATTGTAAAAAAGGTCATGGGGAGGGGGGTCTATCCCCCTCATCACCCCGTTTGACCGCCACTGATTTTATATTATATATTGCTAGCTATACGATACTACTTAGCAATAGTCTATAGCTGTCGTATTTCATGGTGTTACCCGGGGATAAATGAAACCGAGATGGACAATCCTAAACTAACCTGCGACAGATAGTAATATGTAACTTTTTTTTTCCATGCGAACCAATTGAATGCAGTTTTGATTTTAATCAATTTTAATCATCTATGCGGTATTGTTATAATAACTTAAATAACTGGTTCAATCTATGATAAATTGTCTAAACCTTCATTGAATCGTCAATATCGGTCAAGTATTTTTTGATTCCATAAGTCTTAGCCTGTACTGTGCTTTAGAATATAATCGCTGTTACCCGTGGCTTCTATTATAATACTCTTACACGATCCGACCGGGATCCCAAGAATGTGTGTGCAAAATTGGTGTTAATTGGTGGAAAACATTTACTGTGCATTTTCATACGAGCCATTTAAAAATTAAAAATTAAATATTATATTTAATATAATGCCCGATTAATAATAATATCTGTATTAGCCGAAAATCTATTATAATCGATCCATCCATCGTTTCCGGTTAGCTTCAGTTGAAAATGCACTGCTGTTTTTTTGACAAAATCATAAAAGTGATGATATTATAATATGTCAATAAATAATATTAATTACAATTTTATTAATTAGTAAATAAGATTCTGCCTAAAAGTGTTTCCACAAATGACAAATACTGCATTATAATATATATATGTATTACTAAAATGCATGGCATATTACATTGAAATCGGTGCATAAACGAAAAACCTACATTTTCCTGACTCCGAACTGCTGGTGCCAAGACCGTATTTAATAGTCCAAAAATAGCTCGATTATTGCATGATAAGAATTAATATTACAATTTAGTTATAGTTTTTTTTTAGTGTTGTGTACGGTAAAACGGGAGGGACCCTATTACTCCGTCCGTCTGTCACCAGGCTGTATCTCATGAACCATGAAAGTTAGAAAGTTGAAATTTTCACAGATTATGTATTTCTGTGGCAGCTATAACAACAAACACTGAAAATCCTAAAATGTATAATATAAGCAGTGTTGCCAACATGTTTATATATGATGGTACGGCACCCTTCGTGCGGGACCCTTCGTCCGACAAGCACTCGACCGGTTGTTTATTATAGTTTACATATAATAATAATAATAATTGCCACAGGTATTCGTAATAAACTATTTTATGGGTACTAGTATTACAGATATTATATAGGACAGGGATCACCAATTTATATTTTTAGATTTCTACTTTAAGTCTCCAGGAAGATTTCGCGACCCCTAAAAATTGTACCTATTGTACCTACATGTTTATCCAAAAACCTTGTCTGCGGGCCAGATATTTATGACCATCCAAGGGCCGCTAATCGCTATTGCATAATTGATGATCTCTGATTTAGCTGGAGTATATAGTACTATACCATATTCTCGTACCTGCAATTTAATATGATAAACGGAAAATATACATTTGTCTATAAAATATAATATATGGACTATAGTTTAGGACCATCAAATAATATAATATATTTTATTCGGTATCGTATATTATTTAGCCGATTTCAGCCGATTAAAAAAATTAAAGAAGTATGAATATAAAATAAATATTTATGCGAATAATAATTATTGTAAATACAAAATATATAAGTAGATGACTGAGGTCAATATAGAAAAGGCTAACGCTTGTCGCGTCTACATATTATTATAATATATTATTTTTGTTACAATATAGCGACGGTTATTGTACTTGTATTTTTTTGTCGTCTGTTAATTAATATTTTTCGGTACATGAGGCATTCCGGCTACCACTCGGTCCTCGATGTGACACTCGTTGTTGCCCCTAAGTATTCTGAACAGTCCGTTCTCACCCCATGATCGGCTCCACGAATTGGCGCACAACCAATACTTGGTACCGTCCTCAACGCCCCAGCCCAAGATCTTGATCGCGTGACCGCCTTCTATCTGACCTCTGGTGTAACTGTACACTCCTTTGATATACAGAACAAAAACCAAACAAGACACATGAACCAAAGCAAAACTCATTTAATTGCAGTGTTGTAATGAAAAGTATTATTATACATAATATACGTTAGCTATAATATTATGATATAGCTAGGTACGAGGTACCATTATAATTTCGGCAATCAGTCATTTTCAGTAATCACAAGTCATAATATTGTAACTATCTAATTCAAATAGAAATATTTTTATTAAATAATTACTGACAATTTAAGTTTAAGACATCTTAAAATATATTTTAATATATTTATTTATTTATTCGTGTATCCGCAGGGCCTCGCATCCGAATTAACCAGAACCCGAACAACCCTTAAAAACCCTTTCAAAAATCAAACACCCGAAACCCACATAACCTGATTGTATTTTCAAAACACCCGAATCAACCAAAACCCGAATGAAACATTCTGGTTAACCCGAAATCCGAATAATTTTTTATTCTACAATCTTTATGTGATATATAATTTTGTTTGTACCTTATGTGATTAGTTCGATTTTGTAGTTAATTATTTTTTTAACAATAACAATATTAGGCCATTTTACAATCAATTAAATATAATAGTATACTATTATACCTATAATACGCGTATATGCATAGGTATCAATAGTTTTTGTTAGTAAGTAACCATGGAAACAAAAACGTCTATTTTGCAAAATCTGTTAGAAAAATAAAATATCTGTACCCAGCCCAAAAACATATATACGTACACCAAAGAAAATATATTAGTCAATAATCAACGATCAACACTATAATATATATACCTATATATAGTTTTAAATGAAAAATATAAACATTACGATTCTATGACAGTACATCGATTTTGTAGTGACGTATTGAGTATAATATATTATTATTACTATTACTTTCGAATTGACTGTCGTATACACGGCCAAAATTAGTATATTACGAGTCATGAAGATTGAAAACTTACCACTTTTGTAGTACATGAAATCTGTGTACACATAGAAAGCCGCTTGGACGGGACCGTTTTTATATAAATCTTTCATGATGTCTTCTTCGGATGTCGACAGCGAGTATACGGAATCAACTAAAAACGCGTTTTATAAATCAATTAATATGCAACCATAGAGTAGGTTTTTTACTTTATAATAAATTATGTAATAAGATAAAATACAGTCAATGGACTATATCATAACTGATATGGACAATAATTGTTCACGTCAGGTCCGATGACACCTACAATGTTTTAAATATTGCAATGTACTAGTACAATGTACATCAGCTATAATAAACTGCAGTATACCTACCATAATGCAAATCAGCTCTGTAGTTTTTCGAGTAGTTCGAGTTGGTGCAAGTTTTTATCGAACAATCTGGAGTGTCTGGATCATCGTCTATGCAAGTATTCCTTCCTTTCCCACACGGATAAATGCTGTACGGTTGACAACCCTTCGCACGAAAAAAACAATAGGTAGGTAATGTTATATATTGCTGACCGGCGTTAGATTATATAATAAACGAAAAGTGTTTGTTAATCGATTTGCAATCAATGGTGATTACTTGAAATCAGTTATCAATGATGATTTCATTTAGTAATCACACGGATAGTGGTGAGGATTGGTTATACCCGAATATCACACGATCCTCCCCAATGATCTACACCTAACGCCTATGCCATAAAATACACATTTATGTGTGTTACAGTGCTTGAATTGGAAAAAAAATTAGAAGGAGATGCAAAATAGTATAAAGAAAAATATAATCTGCCCAACTAGATATTATTTTAAAATGCTGTTTTGATTGGGATTTAATTATAGAAGATTACAGGGGTAGGTTAAAATATTTTTTTAAAAATTCGAGGGACTTCGTCCGTGCCTCTCAATTCAAGCATTGTAGTGTGTACGTTTTATTATAATTATTTATCGTCTCACGTCTCCGGATCCGTAATCTCCACCCGTGACGATACCGTGCCTCATGAAGAAATACCATGCAGATTCTGGCGACCCGCCGTCGCATCCGTTACCGCATCGATAGCAACAAGTGTTCAACTGTTCGGCAGACAGGTTTCTGGCCACCGCTCCACCGGTGGCTATGCACAGGCGGTCGCTGAACACGGAAGCCGCAGACACGGCCTGAAAATATATTATTTCGAACGATTATTAATAATATTTATTTTATAGATCAATCAAACCGTTTTGTTTTCAGAGTTTTGCTATTCAAAACTCAAAAGGCAATACCTTCTTAAGTTTGAATTCACATTGTTTATTTTGAACGTTTTGGTTGGACATAACCATAGATAAGCATCAAAATAATATTTGAGTGAATGTCACTGGATGTGTTAAATTTGAATTCAATGATAAAAAATCATTGTATAAGAAAAATTGTTCTGAGCGAAGACAGCGTCTTCCAGCCTATATTACTAAGTATATCTGATGATATTATTGCTATCAAAGTAATTTATTTTACTTTTGAGTAGTAAGGTAGGATTACTTACAGTAGGATGAATTTTTTTTTGCAGAAAACACTGCATTTGAAAATGTCATTGTGTGTATAAAATATAATAATATAATGCTTTAAAATAAGTACTCTCAAATAATATTTTTAAATTAAAACAAAATGTCTAAAATTGTTAGAATCTAAAATGAGGGTTGCCTAGATTATTCATAATAAGTAATAACTATTATAACTTACATGACGTTTAAAAATTTTAATTTATTTTACAGTCCATCATGTAGGTGCTATAATTATAGCACTTGAAATAATTCAAATAATAACTAATCGTATCGTTAAAATTATGATTCGAAGTATGGGATTCGAGGTTAGTGATTAAATGGCTAGCAAATAAGAGTAGGTACTCGAGTCGATATTATAATATTATGTACGCACTTAACTTCTAATACTATAAGATAGTAGAGCTGTAGTAGGCTTATCTATTTTCAACGGTAGTAGTATAAATTAGGTAGGTACTACTACATGTGGAAAAACTCAACACTAAATTTATATTAGGTGTTTAAAAATACTAGATATTATGATACAAAAGGACTTTTTTTAATCGTAAGCTATTTTTGAGTTTTTGAAAAAAAAAATTATTTGTTTATAATTTGAAGTTTAAAATACTTATATTTATAAAACCAAATTTCTGTTTATGAAAAAAATTCAGCTCCCACTATTTTTTTTATGTTTTTGATTTCAGGGAACCCTCCCGTATTACTAATACATATTTTATTTTAAATACCAAACTGTTTTACAAAACTGTTTTAAACAACGACTACCTATATTGAGGCATAGGAATGATTAATACAATAAGGTGTAGTGATCGCGAATCATATAAAATATAATGTGTATAGTATAATATGTATTAAAAATATTAATCAATTAGTATACGACATCCGGCATCTGTGTTTTAATTGATTCGCGATAAATTATATTAGTAAAGTGATAAAAATATGTAGGTAGGTTAGTCAACCAGTACCAGATTTAATGGAAAAAATGCTACTACTCAAATTATGCTTATTTTTTGCAGTTTATAACTTGCGTGTATTTAAGTTTATCAGTAATTACATATAGTATATAGTACTTTTAACTATTTTACTAACTAATTATTATCTTATGGGGGACGGAGTGGTCGAGCGGTCTAAGGCGTCGGTTGCGACGCAGCCAGAGCCGGTTTCATTTCTTGGTCACGGGCGGCATTTTTCTTCGGGCAAGTCACGGTGTCCGGAAAACAAGTGCGGCCATCCCCCACCCGGGCATGTCAGATACCTAAACGGGTGCCCAATCAAAAATTCTGTCAGACACAAACACTCACGTGTAAAATCCCACCACTTCTAAACCCTACCAACACCACAATACAACCCTACTAACAGCTGATGGCCATAGATGCCGGGCTTAAGGATCAAAAAAAAAAAAAAAAATAAAAATATTATCTTATAAAAAAAAAGGTTAATTGTTAATGGGTACAAATCTTATTTTGTTTGTAAACTTAATACTATTTTTATTTTTTTCACTGATTGAAGAAGTCAACAACTAAAATGTTGGGCTTATGCGGTTTAATCACTGTTAAAATCCCAATAAGGTATTTAGTATATTTTCAGAAGTCCTAAAAACCGACGAGTATATTTTATATCTTAGATGTATAAACAAATAGTATCCAAAAAAGTAGGTACACATACAAATAATATAACTTGGTAAAATCAAAAGGTAGATAAAACGGACGGGAAAATATTATGGAATGTGTCCTAAGATGTACACTTAGTGTTTATACTTTATATATTATGATATTTTATACTCGCCCAGCACGATCCACAGTTAGACTGGTCCTTGATCGAACCCAACAGGGACGAGCACTCGGGCCATCGTTCTCTGGCGTCAAAATTCTCGGGTAAAGCTTCGTTGGATTCATCGTCGACGCTTTTCTTTATCGGGGCGAACCTAAGCGAGTTGAAGTTCCTGGGCAATACACCCATCAGCTGATTGAAGTTTTTTCCGTCTCCTGGGATGACGTTGGTGTTGCTGGCCTGAAACACGACCGGGATAAATCGGTCCAAACGAGAGTAGAAAATCTTTGTTTTTAAACTTTTTTTCATCTTCAGTTTAATTCATTAGGTACATTCAAAGAGACTACGTCTTCTGCACAAAATATTTCTACCTATGTCCACGCGATATTACAATTTTAAAATTAATCAGAGTTTGACGATTGTACATCATAAATCCTCCACCTGAAAAAATTGCTTGGTCGTTTGTGCATAGCATGTTTCAACAATTTAAAACAGTATTGAGTATTAGTTTTAGTACTGCGTGATATGAACACCAATAACATAATACAATTAGTATATTAAATTGTGTCTGATACAAAAATATTTATACTTTAAATAACTTTAAATTTAATATTCAAAACATTTTTTTTGTATTTTTTTGTGAATCGCCAATCTAGGCTAAACAAATCTAGTCAAACTTAGGTGGTTACATATTATTTTAATAATTTTTTACACAACGATTTGTAATTTTGTAATTTTAGTGGGAATGTAAATTTATGGACACTTGTAATTGGAATTATCGACGTATAGCTGCAAATTTAATATCTATTGTTATATTCTTATAAGTACCTACTCTGAGCATTGTGACTACAGTAAGCAAGTAGAATGCGTTATGTCGTGTTGACAATATTTATTATGACGCGTTGGTATAATAGAGATTATTCAAAGATTGTACGAAGAAATAATCTATAAGATATTGTAAAAAAACTTGATTTTACTTATTTCAGAATTTATACGTTGTAATAGTATATGAATGTTAGTGGCAATAAGGGTAACATAATATCGTAATTCGTAATTAAATACAATAAATATATTACTAGGTGTATTATATAAAATAATGAGATCAAATAGTATGGTTATCGATTGTTATACATCGCATAGACACAACTTATGAGTTATAATAAATTAAAAATTGCAAACCGCGACCAAGTATAAAACTTGACCAATAGCAGAAATATTCGATGGATAAGTACATCGTATTATTATTTCTTAGTTTTTTTTTATGAAATAAAATCTATTTAAAGTGTGTCAGTTCAGTATCACTATATTGTTGAGAAGTTTACATAATAATATAAACGTGAACTCGTTAAAGACTTCATTCAATGGGTTCTAAATTGGTGTAATTTTTTTTATAATCGATTTACAATAATTTGCAACGTCGATAAAAAAAAAAATAAAAATTACAACACATTTTTTAAGACTGCAGAAAAAATTCTCGTGGTTGCGAATTTGTTGAAAAATAATGACACCGATCGAACAAAGTTAGGATGCAAACTTCACGGAAAATTATTTTTTTTATTACATAATAAATCAACTGAACTGATTTTCATATTTTACTTTAAGTTTATTAGCCATATATTTGACACGGTATCATTTGGTGAAAGTTTAAAATTTTCAACTGTTTTCTTTTTTCGAAGAATTTGATTTTTGGTTGAGTATAGTTCACTATAAAAAAATATATTATTGTAGGTAAATATTCTCAATTTCTATGTTCATTTTACATTTACTAAAAATAATTTTTAAAGTATTTGAAAATAATTAGTATTAGATTTTAAATACACATACCTACTTTGAGAAAGTAATACTTTGTTGAAGTACTTTTTCCAAAAGTATTCAAACTATGTGTTTGAGATCTTAAAAAGTATTTGAATACGTTTACTGAAAGTACTCAAGTATTTTACAACTTTGGTGCATAGTAATTGTTATTGGTGGAAAAATAAAA
>WHPZ01572217.1:0-18959 GCA_016617965.1 Macrosiphum rosae | reverse complement strand
AAAAAAAAAACTAAAAAATATGGGTATCCAGTTAAGTAGAAAAGTTCCATAACATTGCCAGCCAAAATTCACTGTGCGTATATATTGTAAAAATGTACGCCACACTGGAATTTCAAAAAACCATCATTTTATATGGTAATATTATGTTCACACACTAAACAACAATTCTGTGTGATAAATCGCAAGCAATAAGCCTTCTCATTTGTAAATTAAAAATTGCTTTTACCAACTTTATACTATAGATCATAATAATATACCTAGTAGGTACATAAAATACACCGTTCCCAATCATCTTAATGTGTAATGTGTAAATTATTTACGGTTGACATATAAAAAGGTGCTTTAACTTCAAATTGTAAGTATTTTGTGAAGCATGGTTTTTAGATTTTGTTTAGGCAATTAAACTAAAAAGTATAAATTAAATATTAAATTATTAAAAAATATCTTAGTATCAAGTAAATTATCTGTTACCTACCTATCAACTGCAGCACACATAACATTTCACATTACACTAAGTAGTAAGTAACCTAAATATGTTGTACTTCCTCACTATATTAGTCTTTGCAAAAAAACGAGATAAATAGTATGGTATAATAATGGGTTCCAGTGAGATAATTTTGCCTATCACTATAATATAATAATAGTGTGCTAAATATCGTGACGGATACTTAATTATTTTCAGATTTCGATCCTCGTGATACATATAATGTGAGTTCTATATTAATTGGCACTTAATTTTAGTCAAATTGGTACAACACCTGCGGTACGCATCTATTGCGTATACGCTTCTAAAGAATCATTCGACTTATATTTCTTAGAGGACTTAGGAAACCTTAAACGTTAAATCTTAATTTAGCTTTTTCAACAAAATATGTACTGAAAAATTATGGTCATAAAACCTTGTTTTTTTTCTGTGAAACCCGATTTTCAATAATAAAACAAATCATTATTTTAAAGTTATATTTTATAGCCGTATATTATTCCAGGTCAGGTTTGCTATACAATATAGTGTCTACACCCATTATTTCAAAACATTTCAACTTTATTGCAAGTATTTTTTTTTGCATAGTTTGATGTGATTTCAAAACAACATTTCTGAAAAAAATAAATTATTTTTTTCTATTTTTTTAAATTTTTATTTTTTCGAACGATACCATACATTTTTAATTCAATATCCTAGAGATGAATATTATTCGGAGTATTTCAGTCTGTAAAATCAATTTAAAATTGTGAAATAGTTAATTAAGTTTTAGGACGATGTAAGTATATATTACTTAACGCGTATACACTATAATATGGAGTGCGTAGAACATTTACAATTACTATGTGATGTACTCATGTAAATATTATAATGTACCCATATAATAGGTAGTAATATTGTAAATTTATAATTTTTTGTAATTTTAAATGTATACCTACCGTTAAAAATTATATTTGTGAGTCAAGATAACCCCGGGCCTCCACACGAGTTACTCTCGGTAAGGCCCAACAATCTTTTGGTATCAAACTAAATATTAAAAAATAATTAAATAAGTATAGGTGACTTACCGGAAGTGACGGAAGCGAACAACACGCAGAAGAAGCCGATTTCGTAGACCACAACCGTGCCGGACCTGCTGGTCTGAGTCATGTTAATATTATATTGTTATACTATACTATGATATTATGTTGTACTTTTCGTCGAAAATTCACTGCGGTCGCGTTCGGATCGGAATTTTATAATACTTTTGGAGGAAAAAATGTCTACCGCTCTTCTTCGGCGACTCGCACTAATACACCACAATTTATGTGATATATAGGTATAATATACAAATTACGTCGACGACGGTATTATTATTATTATTACGATAATATATCGTTGACGACAAATAACGATTATATCATAATACCTAAGCTATCGTCAGTGCAGTGAGCGTAGTATTGAATACGCGAGTGACAGCTATGGCGGATGGATCGTATTTAACAGCGTGTGAATGTGAACGTAGCACGTGCGTTGTGGTGGTGCAGGAGAGGGAAACTAGTATTCAGATAAATCATCGAATCACTATTATATTACAGTCCACCGCAGACATTAATTATTGTAATTTACAGAAGCTACCTATATAATCTGACACCTGCAGCAGTAATTTACACCCCACCACCACGCGTAAGAGCACACATATTACTATGCAGTCGCATAAATTGGTATAATATGATAAACTTGGAGGACCCGTCTGGTCGCCACTGATTACAAAATACTAACAGACCCGGTACACTTCGTTGCCGATAAAAAAAGCCCGATCTTATAATATAGGTTAACACACTGAGTGTATATGATTCAAACTTGGTTTAATTCTTTACGTGATATTTGGAAAATGTGGTGCAGTTCCAAACTTAAAAAATATAGAAATATTCTTTTTTATATCGTTGAATAGATAGTAATAAGTAAGTAACTTTTTTTTCACGGGGACCTCTAACCAATATTGCTAGCAAAAATAAACAAATATGCGATTATAATTTTACAAATTACCGTGCTGGTAAAAAATACAGTCGACCAAATACAGAATACATGGTAAAATAATTATATCCAATAAACAATTTCATTTTATATATCCAGTGGCAACCTTTTATGAAAAAAAAATTCTATTTCCATCGTGAATCTTAAAATTCTTGTGTGAGCAGCTCTTTAAAATTCGAATTTTGGTAAAAACCTTTCTTAGGGGCGTTAGTTTAGTGCACGTGGTGGTACTGTCAAGATGTCAAATCCCTAGCTATCATACCTAACGGCTCATTGTTGATTAGTCAGTCAGTTAAAATATTGAGTCAGTATTACAGTCAGTTATTAACCAAAGTTACGACCGTTGAAATGCGATATCCATGATGAAAAAACTATACATGCCCGAGAGAATCGTCTGATTTGTGATTTTAGTTTACTTCATTCGCTTAATTTACATAATATGCCTACTTATTCTAATTTATATGCCACCATGGAATATGTACTAACCTTATCGGTGACTCAGGTTAATTGTGAACGAGTGATAGCAAATTAAAAATTATAAAAAATCGTCCACGTGCTTCATTATCTAAGGACCGCTTGGATGCTTTTTTATTAATATTTGTAGAAAAAGATATATTTAATGATTTGAAGTTTGAAGATATTTTGGACATTATTAATAATTCTTCATACTTTATCTAAATTACTATCGTACCTACACGGCTACACATAATTACATAAATATATAATTATAATATTATTTTAATTTGTCACACTGCTATATATACTTAGTGTTTCTGTTTTATACCTATGTATTGATATATTTTACATTTCCTTTGTAATCAACATAGAGAAAGTTCTTAAATCCTAATTTTTGTACTACTATAGGTACTATTGAGGAAAATTTAATATTTTGTTAGTTTAAGTTCGACCTATAAATGTAGGAAAATGGGTCTGTGGGTCTGAAACTGTTGTTCCCCAAACTAAGTGAGTACATTGTATTTGATGATCATTTCTCTTTAAAAATGAAAAATAAATAAGTACAATGATATAGGTAATCAAAATGAAAGATAATTATAGAAAAACTTAAATTAGTTTATTTAGATGGAGAAAATTTTATTTTAGATGCATTTCCTTGTTTATCTAATGAATAATGATGTTTATTTAATGACGATGATGATATAAAAACTAGGTAGTTTTTATCTAGACAAATATTTATCTAAATAAACTCGACACTAGCATCAAACGCCATGCACTAAGGGCTTCAAAAACCCAATAACAAAATATCGTACACTTTCATGCAAAACGTTGTAACTACTTATAAGTTACTTACAGCAAGTAAGTAAGTAATAGTTTATCTAAGGATAAACTTTCTAGAAACTTAAATTATTATTTGTTTGCATGTTTCGACTAAGTGGAAATATATTATATATTATAATATCGTCGAACCGGTATAGACAATAGACATCTCTGACTTTATTTTTTTAATATACCCCGATATTATTATAGGCACCATAATTTGGAGAGCTGATATTTGGACTTGGAATGTCTTACGTGATCTGGGACGATATAGGCTCGCATGTGAGTGGGTACAGTTATAATATTTTGTCCGTCGTTACAATAATAATATAATATAGGTACACTATTGCTGTTATTGTTATTTACTATTCGACCCTCGTATACACATAGTACCTATAAACCTATATTCCTATTCGACGTGGACTATTGACACACAAAATGCGTGCCAACCTTCATAATAATATTAAGCTATGATATATATAAATATTATAGTAATATGACGTGTGGCTTGTACAGTTATCCGCGATGCATATATTACACATGAGCTGTGGACGACGAGGAATTTAAATCGCAGTAATGACGACTGAAATGTATAATAATGAAACTATAAAAGTGTACTGCTACTTATTGCCATCTTACCAATTACATGTATAATATTATAACAGGGTGATAAAATAATCTGCTCCAGATCAATCAGTTTACGCGATTTAAAAAAAAATAAAACTGTTTTTATAAAGAGCGCACTATATATTTTACAAAACAATCTAAATTTGTCAATAATGCTTCAATGCTTGTAATGAATTTGACTTTATTCCCGTAAACAAAACGTTGTATTATAGGTGTTCTAAACATAAGTTTAGGGCATCTTATATCCTCGTTGTATCCACCCGTTCATTAGTTATCAGTACCTACATGTAGTTACGATTGTTGATATAATATTTTTTTTTTTAAATATTGTACATGGAATCACGTTGCGTTGTACTAAAAGACGTTTAGAAACCGGGAATTTAGGAAGCTAGCAGAATGAGCTTTCCCAACTTGTTTATTTTACACAAACATTTTGACGTAAAATAGTGGGACAGTTGATTGTTATTGTCGTAGACCGTGGTACTAGTAGGTACATCAGAAAAAGCGAGGAATCCCTGCCTACCACGTCCTGTCATATCCAAACTTTAACATATCATTAGGTACCCACAAATAAAACCACCGTTGTTTCAAGATCATATAATATTGTACATGTTAATCAAACAATTTTTTTTTTTTGTTAATTTTAAATTGTGTGTGGGTTGCTATATTTTATAAAGAACCCGACTACAGCAATAATGACATAAAACTGTTGTATAATATCAATAGTTAAACCTGGGTCATCCTGGTAAATATGGTCAATATGGGTACCTATTGTGAATCGATCGGACGGGACTAGTGCTCAGCTGAAATCGATTAAATCATTATAATAATATATATATATATACTATACGGCTAGGTTCCACAATATAATATACAAAAATCAAATAAATATCTGTACTTATATTATATGACACAAGTATAATATTATAATAATATATTGTATAATGTCCGGTTAAAATTATTGTGTGCGTTGAAAACAATCGAAAAAAAAATTACATATTATTACATTAACATTTTAATATTATAATAATGTGTATAGACAGTTAGCGATAATATATAATGACAAGCAGTATACGCCACGCGAACGTATGTAATATTATATTATAATACAGTACATGTATAACAATGATAAATGCAAAATTATTGATCGTCAGATTTATCCACGCGATCTATTTATCATCACCATAATATTATAATATTATTATGCAATATAATACAATATTACATCG
The DNA here is from genome assembly GCA_016617965.1 of Macrosiphum rosae. Lineage (NCBI taxonomy): Eukaryota > Metazoa > Arthropoda > Insecta > Hemiptera > Aphididae > Macrosiphum > Macrosiphum rosae. The sequence continues at coordinate 13,331 of WHPZ01572217.1, read as the reverse complement.
TCACACGCGGTATCGTACCGTAAATCATCGTCGTGAAATATTGTTGAAATACGTATATGATAATAAAATATAATAATATATTATTGTTCGATTTGCTTGGGCACGGTGGTGGTGATGACAGGCCCGGAGGACGACCAGCTCTCCTCAAAGGATTCCTCGGACGAGAACTGTTGCGACGAGGACATTACCGTCTTCTTTTTCACGCCACCGTTGGCCAGCTTCTCTACCGACTCCGACACCGACTTGGTCGACTCCTCCGACTGCACGCTCTTGGCCTTCTGCTCCAGATGCGAGTTGGCCGTGTCTTTGGTCACCTGCGATCAACGAAAATGAACGATTTTAAAACAACAATCTTACTGATATCAATATTTTAAAAATACTATTTTGGAGAACATTTCAAACTTATTTATTTCACAGTATTTTTTGCTTTTGTTTACTCGACATACAACAAGTTAAAAATGTTGTCTAGACGGGTGGTTATCCATACAAAAAATCTAAGATTTCTCTTTAGTTTATGTTAATATTTCAAAAGTGAACTCATTCGGTTCCGTTGAGTATATTAAGAATAGTTATATCATGTAAAATGAAAGGCAATATTTCATAAAGAGAGAGAGAGTCGTTTTTCGATTACCATTATAAATATGTGTTTATTTGCTATAGAAATTTTGTCTCATCGACATTTTCAAATGTATCTAATGTCGTATACTTTAACCAATTATAATAAAATGGACGGTTCGCATTTGGAAAAAAAATATTTTTACAATCTTTAAAAAGCATAAGAAATTTGATGTTGTATAATATATAATATGGTCTTAAGTAGGAAAATTAACAAATTTTTAAAACTCAGAGTTTAATTAATAAATCAATTATTATTTAATAAAATGGTGAGCATGCATTTCGAATCACCCAATACATAATAATATTGATGTCGTGGTATATAATATATGGTTATTATAATATGTTTATGAGTTTTCATTTTTTTTTTAGGGTAATAAGCATAGATTTATTTGTTTGAACTTAATATCCAGTGGGTTAACACTAATTTAGTCTTATAAAAAGTTGCAAAAGCAAAGTCCCTATAACTAGCTAACCTACACGTTTCTGAAATTGCATTTAAGTTTAATAAATGCAATAACTAATATATTATTATGGGTCGAAAAGTAAATGTTCTCACTTATTAAACATTGTGTAATGTGTATCCATATACGCACTGTGATCATTTCTGAGAATAACGGTTAAATTAATAATTGATGTGGAGAAAGCTATACATTTTAAAAAGTGGATTTATTTTTTTTTTTTTATGGAGAAACGCGTTTTTATTTTTTCAACAAGTACCTACTCAAATTAAACAGTTTGTATTTTTAAAGGCAATCGTCGTTAGTTGTTGGACTGAAACTTTGAATTAGACCCAACATAAATTGGTGTACCTACCTACTTAATCATTTATCGATTATAATAGAATATTAGTTGTAAAAAATCATAGAAAAACACGAACGATGATAAGAAATACAATTTAAAAACAATTATAGGTACAATAATTCAAAGTCCGATGACATTCGCTGTACACTTTTTAATTAAACGAAATTAATTGTTCAAAAGCTATTTCATATTATATTGCTCACATAAAGAAATAGATTCCAAAACTCTATTTCGTTGTGACAATAAATTGTAATAATTTTTGGCGAATAAAACAAAATATGCATTAGTGCGTATTGCTGTATTGATGGTTCCCAGCGGTCGGGACGCTACTAGTTTTTTGTAGCGCTCTAACGCTACAGCTATACTCTCGCAAAAAAGTAGCTCGCTATCACTATCGCTAATTTTTTTTTTAATGTAGCGCTCTACTTTTTCACTACGTTTTTAAAAATGTTCTCATTGAAAACTAGTGTTTGTAGTTTGTACTGATTTGACATTTGGTCACAGGACACCCAGGAAAAAAACCTTACTCATAATAATATAAATAAATAAATATAATCATAATTTATATTTTAATAATCACCAATGAGATTGTACGTAGCGACAAAATAATGATAATTTTCGCTACGCTAACCGGAAATGTTTAGCGCGCTATGGTATTTAGCTATCTAAGGCGTAATGTAGCGACGCTACGTCAACCGCTACAAATAAAGTCGCTACAATTAGCTCGCTACTCCCGACCACTGATGGTTCCTACTTCCTAGAGGTTATTTTGTTTTTAAAATATTTTTTTTCAACTAGGCATTCATATTTTATGTTTCGGAAAACACATGATTATAATAGGTAATAATATGTTACCCGCATCATATTATAATTTATATAATAATATAATAGATAAGATACATAAGATACATAATATATTATATTATATTGCGTATCTTATTGATTATCGGCGATAAAATTAAATACAATATGCAACTTAATAAAATATAATATAGGACAGGTATCTGGTTAAATATTTTGCAAATATAAAACAATAACAATGTACTTAGGCTCAATCCCAAATATTATCCTTTAATTATCGACATTTTTAAGTTAGTTTAAGGATCGTAATATTTTTAAATAATTACCATATTTATTATATTTATTTATAAGTATCATATTTTCAAACTTCTTATGGAGTTGTAGTGTATAGCGATTTAATTTTCTTCTAATGAGAAATATCAGTTCTTTTTTCCTGTATTCTGTATATTATGTTTTTCAAAAACTTTTACGCATTTAAATTGGATTTCTATAGAGTAGTTTTAAGGTTATTGAACTTTTTCTATTGACAATAACTATTCTAGATCTATGATAATAGGTTCGAAAGATAATATTATTATGATGGGGGCTATAATAATATGCTGGTTTGAAAATGCTGGTAATTAATATTAATCTATGAACATTTCATAATTTGTTAACATTTTCTGGATAGAATAAATAGTAGATGCAATTTTACAATTTATTTTATATTTATTATCAATGTTATTACAATGAATATTATCCTTAGTATAATTTATATACATTTTAGTAATATAAAAACTAAATACTCGTTAAAATGTTTATTAAAATTTAAAATACATCGACATATTCAAAAAATATCTTCTTAACAATTTGCTATAAAAAAGAGTGGTACTCATAAAAATAAAGGAAAATGATCGTGCTTTGGGTGAATCACCCTGTATGAATTCGTTTGATCTACTTTAATGTCATTAAATTTATAGGGACCCATCCATTGCTTTTTATACCACCGATGGCATACACAGTGGCGATCAAATTTACCGAACGCGTATTTTCCCACGATATGTAACAATATAATATATATGTATATGTAATAATATGTATACCTAGGTATATAAGTACGATTACATACACGGGATTTGGGTTTAGTGGCATCCGTGATGACGTTTTATTCGGCACTTCTGTGCCACAGACCACATGGTTTCACGATAAACCAAAAACGCCACCCTGGTGCAGAGCTGGCGGTGGATGATAGAATCGTCCCTTTACAGTATTATATCGCACGCGGTATAGGGTTTTCCTTTTTAGTGCATTCGAAAAGGGTATAAAGTGGCACCATAGGCGATTTTACAGTATTTTTTATTGCGACCCCTCCCCCCCTCTCGGTATACCACCAAATAATGAAATTGTTTATATATATATATTAAATACATAATATTGTATCTATCGGTATGTAATTATTATTCTACCTGAAAGCACTCAAAAAATAGCCGATTACGCATGCCCCATAAAATATTATTATTATCATGAGCTGTGCCGAATACTTGCTTAGTGTTTTCAATTGATCTCAACGCTTTATTAACGTACACGTAGTGACCGTTCGACGATTTTCCAAACAAGGCGATTCGAGACCGAAGGTCATGTGGTCGTCTGTCGCTTTGGACAGGGTCACCGATCACGAAGCGAGACCCGAAGGGTCGTGGATTTTTACAATTAATTTAGGAACATAATGTATATTACATGATATAAATAGCAATAATAATTATCAATAATCAAATGAGACTCACAACACAACAATGATTAGGTAGGGAACAAATTACGTTTATTGAATAATAAAAAGTTAATTTAATGCCGAGAAAGCCAAACGGGCATAAGACTTGGAAAAAAAATGAAAAAAGAAACGGAGATAATAGTAATAATAATGCGATATAAAAACGAATGAACACCGCACGTTACAACGTTGACCCATATTATACATCTGTGGTGGTGGTGGTGGTGGTTGTGATGGTAGTATAATTTATATACGACGGGTTCTTGTATATTATCTATCGGTTGATAATAATATAAGCTCATTAGGTTTAAGTAGGTATAGATCAATAGTCGGGCACGTAAACAATATCGAAACAAATATAGGTATAATAAGGCACTATATTTTACATGCGTAATCGCATATTTTTTAGCATAAATAAAAATATGAACACTGAACTCGCGATGTCCCATCGGTATTAAGCAGGACCTAGGTGTACGAAACAGCTGGAATAAATTTTATTTTATTTTTTCAGTTGAGCACCGATAATGTTATTGTACCGCACTTACGGTCGTCCCTCTCGGACGGTTCGGTTTCAAATTTAAAAAAAATGGCGGGGAGTTTATGACATGGGCCACGCGTGCATAAGACAATTTAATGTTTCAAGACCCGTCCGAACAATATTTGTGGATTGGTTTTGTGTTTTTCGTTTTGTAATAAAATATTCAGAGACTATATTTTTAAAGAACGATTGCAGGCAAAGTGTTTACTCTGGTGTACATTATGTGTACTGGTGTCTCGTAAAACTCGGGAGCGGGACAATAAGTTTACTTTCACAAAACAAATCAAAATAATATGCGTCTTCGTCGTAAATAAACTTTTGGATGTTATTGTAATAATAATAATTGAGATCGCCCGGTTATCTGAAATTATTTACTGTAATTTATTCTCTCAAACGGGGAAAACAACAAAAGCAATCCAAAATTTGATTTTTAAACTACGATAAACAACAAAATAAAAGAAGATAATATTATGTTTTATTCAGCCACGCATTGTATTATGTTATAATATATTATTCAAAGTGAATATAATATTATTTCCATTGCAGATTTATATAATAATAGTAGCTTGTTTTTTGAGTTTCTTGTATTCTCGTCCTCAAATTTTTTTTTGGTATTTGTGAAAAGGAAAACTGTGTACACCTAATACACTATACACTATACACTATACACTATATTGTAGGTAATAAATATATTTTTTTTTTTTATCAAGCACTTTTGTTTTTGGAACCGAATAATGTGTAAGTAAAATTATTCAAGGACAACAAAATGCATCGATACCAGGTCCCTTTAGTATCCAGATACGTCATCAAGATCATTTTCTGTTTTCGAGTTTTGAATACGAAATCCACGTACCTACCTATACTTTGGTTTTGTTATCTGACCAAGATTGACATTACTTGGAGACTGAAACGTATCCAAAATTCAGGAAATGGTTGATCATATGAATTTCGGAGTCAGTTAGTAAAAACTAAAGATAACAATTGATTTAGTTTTGTCTTTTCAGTTTCAGAACTTCTAAAAATCAACAGTTTCGAAATGTTTTTTTTTCGAATACTTAACATGCAGTTTGCAAAAATTTGAAAGCCAAGTTGAGAAATTCACACGACCCAGCAAAATCAAAATTACATGGAGGGGACCAAAAACACGCATTACCACCCTTCCCTAGTCAAAATTGACATTTTCGAAATATTTAACTTGCGAATATTTAGAGAATACCATTCCTTTTAAATTACAAACCTATAGTTTTGAAATTTTCTAGACACTCCTTTCCTTCTCGAAATCAAAAAAACATAAATTACATGGAAATGCCAGTACCTAGGTATAGTAAAAATTAATATTTTTGAAAATTAATAACAAGCCGTACGCGTGGATTTAAAGCACAGTAGGTATACGTGTTGGTTAATAGTGCAGGTAGATAGAACACGTCTGCTCTAAATCTGATTATTTTCGGTTTAAGTACAGTTCCGGCTCAAAATAAATATTTTAAGCTATTATTTTGTTCACACTTCGCGTAAAAATTGCCTATATGGCACCCCTTTAAAAACGGATGGCGTGCACCATTGTAACAGCACGGAACAATAATAATAAATTGTACGGCGCACCTTCGTATTTATAATAATAATTTACCTCTTTGGTACGTTCAGCCACTGAAGACGTCTCCTCAGTCGCCGTCACTGTTTGTTTTCCGGTATTGGGTTTCTTTTCGACCGTTTGAACTTCCATTATAATGATTAAGTATTATTACTATTATTATTATTATTATTTAGTTGGTAAGATTTTTAAATTTTTAAATTTACAATTATAAAAAGAAGAAAAATATGTGTTTTAAACTATTTTTATACAATGGCTGGAGAGACGACTAAACAAAACGTGGCGGTAGTTCAGTCGTTCTTTTTATAAACGCTTCGGGCGACGGGCGGCAGCGGTTTCACTTCTACCACTTCTTCGTCGTCCTCGTCGTCTTCGTAATCGATTTCAATATCGTCGTCCGATAGCTCTTCACCGGAATCACTGTAATCCCTTAAAAACAAATAAATAAAAACCTAGTATAAATACGCGTCACGCATTACATATTATAATCGTTATTATTATAAAAAAAAAAAAAAAAACATAATATCATAATGACTAAGAGCGTCGATCGGCTAACGGGTATAATATTATATGGGCGGTGGCGAACAATACGAGCTGCAATAGGCAATCGTTATATCCGACACACAATAATATATAACACGGTCATAGTTGTCACATTTAGAGAGGCAGGTGTAAAGCTCGGATATTTCTAGAAAAACAAACCGGAAGCACCAGTTGTCGACTGTCGTGCTGCAGCGGATGTGCGAACTCAGTGACTACTGACTAGACTAAAATGTAGGTACAAAACCGTAAGTGGACAGAGAACCGCGAACAAAAAGAGTAACATATTTTACGATACCATATTAGTATATTACCATAGGAGGAGTAGTGGAAACCGAAAGTCTCGTAAATCTATGAATTACAAGAACCCTCAGCAAATGTAGAGGTTCGAGGCTTGCGCTAACGCGGAGTTCAGTTCTACACGACAATATGTGCAGTTCTATAAATTGAAATGTACCGATCTTGTTTAAATTTTTTGCAGAGGTATTGTATGTACAAAATATTTAATATTAAAGGTAATATGTAGTGAATCGTGATTATGATGTTGGTATGTTCCATTATGATTTATGACTTGTATGAATGGTTTAAATGGTTCATAATTTCATACAAGTTTTCCCAAAATGTATAGGAATAGTATTACAAAGCGGACGACTACACGTAGACATGTTTGTTATATTTTGTTATGGTCATTGATAAATGGTAATATTATTGTTATTATAATATTATCAATAGATGAGCAGACTGCGGTTATGACGTACCTATATAACAATGGTTTAAAATATTTAAAATTGGGTGTACGACTTACAGTCAGATTAGGGATTTAGTATTTCGGTTGAATTGGCCTTATTCTTTCATTTATACGTGCAATTTAATATATTATATGGACATTCGTGAACTGACCCCACTCCAGTGTAAGGCCTTCAAGTCTGGACTCGGCCCCTCACAGTTTTTTTTTTTTTAATTTAACTAAAAATCAAAACGGAAATTGATTCAAGCTAATATAATTCCAGAAGTGATGTCTGTCAAGTGCATATCGACTGCATCTATCTTAAACGCGTACTAGCATATATTGACAATCTATGGTATTGATTTGATCATTTATTTATTTTTAATGCATAAATAGCCTACGATTGCAAATATTATTAATAATGTATGTAAAAATATATATTTTTCAAAACATTAATAGTTTTTGAAATTATGAGCATTTTACGTTGAATGAATCATCTGGTGTGAATGAAATAATACACAATATCTACCATGGTATGTAAATGTAATAATGTACACCATGGTATGTAATAATACACAGTATTCCATGGTATGTAATAAATAATAATACACTCGAGCTACAATCATACCACGGTATGTAATAACACACACGCATTTGCTTTGTTTGTACCTATACAAACTATATAATTAATATTATATTGTTATATTTTAATACAAATATTATAGCTTACTACTAGAAGGTCTTGGTAAAATTTTCAAAAATATATTTCGTTGCCGACTTATTAGGTGCGAGCGCATAACATAACATAATATAATATTATTGCATTTTTGTATTATATGTGTCTAGCGCAATATTATAGTGTTAGTATATAGCTACTTTATAGACGAATTCAAACGACGACGACTGTGCAGATGCTTTCGACCTCGGTCTTTATTAAGGTGCGCATACGCCAAAGCGACATTACACACACACACACACAAACGCACAAAATATAATAAACAGCGTAATGGCGTAAAGAAAAATATATCATTATATACACACGGCGTACGAGACTGCTCTAATGTCTGTTCGTTTGTTTTTGTTTTTTTTTTTTTTTTATCGAGGGATGGGGCCAGTCGGGTCTTCACAAACACCGTTGTACAAAAAACATATTAAAATAGTTAATAGGTATTATGATATTATATTAATATTTATTATAGACAATTAAAATTACATGTTGATAACAACGAAAACCTTAAACCTCCAAGAACAATAATACCTATAGGCTATAATATATTATATTTACGATACAAACATACCTCTTCATGTTTTACAATGAGATTATTGTAAATTAAACAAAGTGTGTACAACTGTGCTGGTTGCTGACTTAACGATTTTTCATAATGAAGATTGAAGTATATAAGCTTTATGGTGATGCATATCGACAATAACTAACATTTGCAGTTAAGTAGGGTCGTATTAGTACGGTTCCTTCAACTCAAGTAATGCTTTCAGCTATTATTTAAATTGCTTGAGTTTTTCATATCACACTTGCTTAAATATTTATTTTAAAAATAGGTGGCTCGCAAACGCTCGTTTTAATTTCAATTTTTTTTTTAACTATGAGTCAGCAGTTTTTACGCCATGATATGGGTTTCATTAAAAAAATATGTAACATTTGTCTGACGAAGTTATCAAACGATTAAAAGGTAAAAGTTAACCCTATTGGAAATAATCATATAACTTTGTTATGGCATTATATGCGTTGCATTGCTGTATTTGACTGTGAATAATTTATAAGTCTTAAATGAATTTACGAATTATAACAAATTTGTACTATATTTGTTACTTTATTATTTTAAACCATATTATGTATGTGTAATAAAACAATAATACTATTGTTACGTAAGTATCGAGGAATAATTTTTTTAATTGTGGACCTGTTATGCTTATTTTTCCTGGGCTGAAAAATATTACAAATTGCCAAAAACAAACTATAATGAAACAGTGTATAGGTACTCAAAGCGAGACCGTTTAAACAATTTATATTTTTAAATGGTCTAGTCCCGGGGCCGGTGGGTGGAAAACCCCAAGACTTGAATCTAAATATCTGATCGGAATACTTGTGCTGTCTATTCAAAAAGAGCCTTATTTGTTGTACTTATTCTGCAGACTTATTCGAATAGTATGGAGAATACAAACAAACAAAAAAATGTATTATTTTCATGACTTGCTTAATGCTTAACACATTTATTATGTTTCAGTGTGAATTTTAATTACGGTCGTTCTGGATATTTTTCAACTATATCATAGTTCAATAAATCAATATAATAATATACTTTCTGTCTGTAGGTCTCGTTAACCATACGCTATACTTGTATATCTGTACACAAACTACACACTATAAGATATTATGTCTATTCGGTTCATTGGCCTATGACTATAGTGGTCATTGAATTTAAATCAAACAAGACAATTAAAAACAGGACTAGTCAAGTCAGCCATCGTTCCGTTCAATTAATACAATATAACGACGTATATCTAAATACAGCTAACCAAAGCGAGTTACTACTACAAAAAAAAAATGTTATTCAAATCAATAAAAACACAATATTTAATTATTTTAACACATAAATTCGTCAATTTTCTTCTTTTTTTTAAAAAAAATTGTTTTACACGAATAAAATATCTTTCGACAATATTGCTTATATATAAATATATCTATATTAAATATTATTAGATGTATAGGTACGTAATAATTAGGATGAAATATATTATTATTATAAAATCGACAACTACATTATTATATTATTATAAAAAAAATAAGCTCTCCACGTATAATATATAGGTATTATTGTGTAATACGATATATTATTATGTAGCAGCAGTAGCAGCAGCAGCAGTAATAATAACAGTATTATGTACGATGACTACTACTCAAATAAATGTTGTTATTATTATCGTACGACGACGGGTCGGAGCCAAAAGCCTAACCGAGGGCGGCGGCGGCGGCGGCGACGACGACTTACAGCTGTTGGTCTTGAATGGATTCGTGGTGACTTTTCAGGAGTTGACCGCCGTGCGCCTGTTCGGCTGACAAAAAGTCTCCGACCGCGGCATTTCCGGTCGTCGTCGCTCCCGGTGGTTTGACGGCCGTTTCGCCTTTTTCCAGAGTAGCAAAGTCCGCGGGCGGCAAGCGGCCTTTGCCGGTGGTCTTGTCGTCGTCTTCTTCTTCTTGAAATTTCACGTGGGCCGCGGCCTTTTCCGGGACTGCCGGTTTCAGAGCGGCTTTGTCGTCTCCGCCGGCTTTCGCCGACGGCAGGCTAGGGTCGTCTTTGACCGCCGCCGCAGACGACGACGGTGGAGGTGGAGGCGGTGGCAGTACGGGTTTCACCGCCGTTCCTCTCTCGACGACTTCGAACTCAGTCTTTGCAGGCTTCGGCGGCAGCACGTCTTTGTCCTCCCTCTCTACGATTTCAAACTCCGACTTGGCCTTGGACGCGTCCTTTTCGGGCGCCACCGCTTTAGCTGCATCCCCTTCCCTCTCGCCCTTCTCGAATTCCGGCTTTAGCTTGGCGGGGGCCTCAGATTTTTTCGTGTTGTCGATATCAATTTTCGGTTTTTCATTGATTTCCACCGGGGCCTTTGGCGGTTCAGGTTTTTTTATTTCGTCTTTTGGTTTTGGCACCACGACCGGGGCTTTGACCTCTTCGGTTTTAGTGGCCGGAACGCTGGGTTTAGGAGGTGTGTCATTAGTTACAACTTTTTCTTCGGGTTTTTTGGGTACGATCACTGCTTTTTCGTCTTGGTCCTCTTCGATTTCATCTTCGTCTTCTAAATCCAATTCTTCTCCTTCTCCATCATCTTCTTCATCTTCGTCGTCGATAATCTCTTCGATATCGTCATCATCGTCTTCTCCATTTTCGATCTTATCGTCATTGCTGTCAACCTCGACGGGCGGAACTACGTCCGCCGAAACTGCTGGTTTGTCCTCGGGGCAAGACGGTGGACTGTCTTTGATCGATTCAGTAGAGACCTGAAAATAGAAAAGAGTCTAATTAATGAATGTTTTTTAATCAGAAATATTTTAACGTTTGAGTTGTGGAAAATATAAATAATAATGTGACAGCTGCTGCACCACGTGGACAAGTAAAACGGATGCCAAAAATCTCAAGTGGGCATTTATTACAGTCTATAAATTTATAAATTATTCTTAACTTTAAAAACTAACATGTGTCTTTAATCTTTGTTGGACAAATGCCTAGACTTATAATTTATGTTTTGTTTTATAACACAATCGTTATTTTCTCTTTTAAATAACTTTTATAGGTACCTAGGAGGTAGTTAAATCTTATACATAAATAAAATATTGTTTATATTTAAGAATTTAAAGAAAGAATATTATAATTTTTTTTGTTATTTCACAAAAAGAATATATAATACACGAGAATGTTTTTAGAAAGTGTACCTATAATTAACTAAATAGAACAATACGTCCTATAATTTTGAAAAGTAAAAAATTAGATAGAAAAGTTAAGTTAAAGTAGTTCAGATACCTACAACATTTAATATACTCAATTGTAATTTTTTTTTTTTAATAGATAGAAAAAAGCGTGGAAAAAAGTTAATTTACATAACATTTAGTAGGTATATATCTATAACTATAATCTTGACTTTAACTATACGTAACAATATTACATATACCTACGTTTAAAATATTTCAAGTGATTTGTTAGACAAATAAATATATACGCCTATTATTGTTGTAATGTTAATACTATTATATAATTATTCATCATAAATAATAATTAAATGAAAAAAATATGATCAGAAAATTGTTATCAATAATAATATTGAACCAAGCATTACTAAATAAACTTGGAATTACTTTAAGTGAGAAATGTAATTGAAATAATACCTAATCGGACATTCGGACGACGAAATATTTAAACAAAAGATTATTAAAGATAATTTAAGTATGCATTATATAATATAATACATACATTATACATACAAGGATATATTATTATGATACTACGACTTCAGTTAGTGGACTTTGAAATTAGTACGACGAATAATACGAAATCAGACGAGATCAAGAGTCGGGTCAAATAAATTATGCAACTACAATAATAGAACTATTTTAATATTATAATATGTATTAATCGAGTGACATCATTATGATGCACGTAGAATCGGGAAGTCTCGATAATTCGAATCTCAAGGGGGATAAAAATATACAATTAAACTTTTGTATTTGTTGAATTACATCAACTCAAACATAACTAATACAGTTTCAAGGGACAAGAAAAAATTTGAGTTACCGAGGTTTTTGAGATTTGACTGCATATGTACGGGATACCTGCTCGTGCCTTACATGCATAGTCCCAATTTGGGTATTCAACGTGTTGTTACACATGCGCCGAATATTGTGGGTAACATCTGCCCACGTCGGAAGTTGTATAATCGTTAAATGTTTCTATCATATGTTTCGCACCGTACGCTTACGACGGATTTATCGCATATTATAATTTTTTTTTAAATCGACCTGTCCGATCGTTACAGACTTGAACCTTCGGATTATAATATCGTTTACACGGTCGCTATCAGAACGGAAATTAAAAACCAGAAATGTATCTATCGTGTGGGCGCGAGAGTCTTCGCTGGAGCGAGCACATGCCATAACAATAATATGACGATGACGAAAAAAAATCGAAACTTCCACTAGACACTGACGCCAACGCGCGTCTACGTGAGGTGTATCCAACTGACCAGCTGTGTATACCAAGGTTGTGGTGTAATATTAATAGCGTGGTCGTACACGCATAGATCGAAGAATATTTACGTGTGAGAAAGGGGTAGGTGTGTCCAGAGGCGCAATTAGGCGGCTTGGGGGGCTTAGCCCTCCCCCAATTTTTTTAACATATTTTAGCATAAAATATTAATTATAAGGATTTGTGCTGCTGATACAATTCTTGCCCCCCCCCCC
>WHPZ01572214.1:0-11454 GCA_016617965.1 Macrosiphum rosae | reverse complement strand
GCGAGGAACAAAGTATCAAACATTAAAAACAGTAAATAAAATCACCGACCAATGCGATTTCATATTTTTTTTCTGATTTAAATGTAATAATCTGTAATCATAACCTACTAAATTTTAACACCTGTAAAATTCAAAAATCTAATGGTGTGTTCAGGAAAAAAATTCCATGCGTTTGAAACCACGTTGACTGCAGTCCACGAACTCTATTGTGCTGTCGATTTGTTTAAATACATTGATGTGCCGTGTGAATGGTGAACACGCGGATTATTCAAACAACATTTTCAGCATATTGACAAAGCCGATAATTACGCTTTATATGGAAACAGCGCAATAATTATCTGTTAAGTGTTTACAATCGACCTGAACGTGTAATATACTGAATTCACCGACCGTTTTAATAAGAAAGTAATCGTGCTGCAGTCCCCGAGCACTATATGTGCATTTTATGCAATTATGCCTATTTATTCCGTCATTATTGGACTATAAAATTACTATGCGTTAAGTACAATATTATGTAGCCGACCATAAACGATTCGTCCGTCATTTACGGTGTAACTAATCTAGTGTAACCTATGCATGTTACCCACAGTGTTATATTATGTAGTAATAATACAATTATAGATATATAAAAATTCGAAAGCACAATGAATAATGATACATTTTTAGTGATTTTTGTTGTCTCGTGTTATCAAACATCTCAAAAATAACCCACATGTTTGTAAAATATTATAATATGTACACATATATGGGAGTGTCGACCATACACTTTACAGAATGTCTCGCGGTCTTAGTCCACATCGTCTCTTTTAGTTTTGTTTTTCCTAATCCGTATTTTATAATTTATTCACTTATTCTTATTTGTTTATTCTGCTTAATTATTTATTATTTATAGTAGGTATTCTTTGGTACCTATATACTTACCGAAATTCCCCCGAAACAAAAAATGAAATGCTCGTTTTTGTGTTTATGTAGGTTTATATAGGTAAATATACGTACATATGAGGGTAAATTTATGGAGGCAATTTATGTTGTAATATTTTAAAAGTTGACTTATTATTTTTAATTAAGTATTCAAAATGTAAGTTTTAAAGTTTTAGGCTTCAAGAGGCAAGTATCAGATGAAAATATCAATACACCTAGGTGGTTAAGTGGACTAGTACATACGGATGCGGAGAAGGACGGCGTAATATATTAACATAATATCACTATGAGACACTCTATAAATCAAGTTCGGTCAGGTTTTCACAATTGGAAACATGCAAAAAAAAAAACACTCAAATTTGACACATATTATATTCAAGAACTACAAAATATTATAATTATATTGTATATATAGGTAATTTTTAATATCGATGTAATAGTCATACATACATTTATTAAAACATATCAAACGTCAAACGATATAATATACCTATAGTATAATATTGCATATCTAAATGAATTATAAATTAATAATCTTTAACTTTTAAGCTTGTAATTTAGTTATACCATATACATTTTACTACTTCTATATAGCAGACTTGGCTATTATAGCTACTAATAAAATAAATTAATATTATGTTAGAAATTATAATATATTATTAATGTGAATTAATTAATTTTGAATTGTTTTTACGTATAATCTATAGGTAACCTTATATAGTTAATCAATTACTAGAACACTAGGTTCCCTATAAGCTTGATTAATGTGTCGTTGTATAGTACACTACCTATATAGGTACTTATTAGTTTCTAATTAGTTTATACTTCTTAAATAACATTGTAATATTATGATTTCAAGTATACTACTATAACTGTACATTTATTTTACACCCGCAGATGTCAGTGTTTTGATATCATATTTAATATTTGAAAGTGAACGGTAATATCAATATATACCAATATGAACACCGCTTTTAGTACGTATGGGCAACTTTGTTTTATAATAAATTATATTATTTCACCAATATACGCGTGATTTCAGAATTATTGATGCCAACAATGCCTAGAATTACGAAAGCTTATATTATATGGACTTTGAAATTTAATATTCTGTCATATTATGAATACTTGAGTAATTTATAAAACCTAATATAATACCTATACTTGTGTCAGTGATCAATGATAGTATCTAACTAAAATATCTATAATAATATTATATTAATGCGATATAGTCCATTTGAGTTTTCGGTTTCGATACTCTAATTTTATTAACATAATGTATAGGTAATAACAAACCTAATTCACAAGTATTTTATATACGTGATAATACTATACAGGTGTGTGTGATTGTATGTATTTTATCAATAATAAAAATCTAGAACCCAATGATTGGTATACGCATACCTCAATACACCTATATAACCGTCGTTTACTCTGTATATATATTGCGGTGTTCTTAAAAATATACTAACAGATGGTCCGTAAAATCGTATTGTGTATTTTCGTGTGTAGGTATACAGTTTAGACGCACGATAATACAATCATCACGACATAGACATTAAAACTAAAACGAAAATGGTTTTAGTTTAATGTGACCAATAAAACGTTACGACAAATGAGTAGTTATAAAACAAGACTTAACGATTTTAGTCATATTTTTTTTTTTTTATCAAAACATTAACGCTAACGATTATTTTTAGACGATAATCATTTCAACTCAGATATAAATTATGTACTAAACAATTTTATTGCGTGTAGTAGTACCAGTATAGTCTCGAATTAGAGTTGCTAATGAGTTCAGTGCTAAATTTTCAGAAGTTGTCCCCAGCCATTAAAACTAGGAAACTAATGTAGGTATATACTGCAAACGAGGTACTCAAATATTTCATATTAGAAATTCGTATACAATATATAAATTTATGATATATATATACATACAATTGCGGTTATGTGTTTCCAATAATTGTACCCGATGGCTTATATACTCTATTCAGATTAAGAACATACCAGGTGGCCATCGTCAAAACAGCTTTTGCTACGCACATGATCTTGTTCTGAATAGACTACAAATATTATTAAAACAAAATAATGATGTATATTATATTATCTAAAATAAAATTAAAGTTTTAATTAATAATTAAATTAATATACTGAAATGATTATTGTATATAATATTGAATATATTTCATGAAATCGTGTAACTATATATATAGTTTCAATTGTACTCTAAAGTCTAAAGTATTATAAATGCATGTATCTGCCTTAAAAAATCAAAATTCTTCTATATTACATTAAATAAACAGTATGCAGTAAGAAGTTGTGATGTCCACAGAATTTAAAATAATTTCTAAATCAACTATACAGGTCTCGAAACCATCATGGTTACTGATTTAAATTTTACTAATCTAACATTATTTTAACTTCCTATTGTAAATTATAATATTAGTAATTTTTGTACCTATGATGTATAATACACCCACCGCCATGATGGTCGTCAAAAACAGCTTTATTTTCTTATATAAAACAATTTTTACCTTTTAATCATGGCCAATTCGTTTTATCGAAACTCATAATGTGCGTGACTAATATTAAACAATATATTATAGTATATAATACCATTGTATTCTATTAACCAAATATGGTGTAATATTGATGACTGATGTCCGTATTATCTGTGGAGGCATCAAGGTTCACCTATGTATATCTATCTGCATTGTATTCATATGAATATTATATTTAATATGATTCGAATGAGCTATTTTAATTTAATACATACCTGTGTATATATAGTGATATGATGGTATGTGTAAGTAAATTACCGAACGAAGGGTTTGTTGGGTTGGAAAGGGTGGGTAATTGGAGAAAAAGGGTTAAAAATTGCAAAACGCAGTAACAATAGGTCTCTTGGACGTGCGGACAAACAAAGAAAATCTGCGAGTATCATCAAAAGTCAAAACTATGTACACAAACAATATATATATATATATTGTATGTATTGCCAGGGCAACCGTTTGTCAATATAATGCGGTGGCCGAAAACGCGAACGTAGAAATGTGAGGCGGTGGCGGTCTCGTCACCTATATATATATATTATATAGGTATACTCTGTTTAGTGTGTTGCGACACTGTTCTGCGGGAAATCTCTCATTTGCAAGAAAAAACGATTATTCGCGACTAAACGGGCACCGATCGCCCACCCTCGCGCCCGACCCACCGCACAAAACCCTCCGTGTAAGGGGGTAGAGCTCCCGTCCTCCCCCTCGAAGCGCTGCTGCACAACCCTTCCACGTCCGACCAACGGAGATGGCTCCGTCATCCGTTACCGAAACTTTCACCTCCCCTCCCCTACCTCGCCACGCCAAAGTACACGATTCCACTGCCGACCATCACCCCCTCCACGAAAGCTTCCTACGATTTCCTTCGACCCGACTATATATACGTAGTGTTGTTATCGTTATCAAATCCGCGGCCACTGCCGTATTATATTAACACCTTCGTCGAACGGGCGATTGTCGGCTATATAATATACTCTCATCAGTACAATTTGACACTATGTTATATACATCCTTTTTTTTTGCATCCGAAAACTGTCCCGTCGCCATGGAACCACGTGCGACACAATATTATGATATAAGTGTTTCTGACAACCCTTATTACTATTATCTGCTGACACCATCGGCGTCACGTCGCCGCGCCCCGCGTCGATAACTCTCCGTCGCATATAATATATTGTAAGTGTTATAACAATATTATAATATCATATCCAATGTAATGATACGATTATGTTAGTGCGTGTGTATGCGAAGTGGTGTGTTCGCGGACTGATGGGCTACGGATATACTGTACAGATAAATAAACAGACCCTTCTATAAACTATTATTGCAATAATTTTAATATTTTTGCACCATCGCCATAAATATTATTTACGCGGAGCAGTGTACATCGCGTATTTTATTAATATTTTTGTAATGTCATTAAACTATTTTGTTATTACACGGAAGGAAACTATTATATCGTCGTCAATGTTATTATTATAGCTTTATATAGTATACGTTCTAAGAGAAACGATATTGGTGCCATGACGTATTTTTTGCGACTTGGCTGCAGACTTTCAATCGTCAACTTTCGTACCGGTCGGGAGAGATATTTTTGAATTCAAATCCGAGACCTCGTAAATATAAACAGAACTACACCTAAATAGTGTAAGAAGCGAAAGGTGGAGAGGAAACGTTACGGTACAATAATTAATATGGAATAATATATACATGTAAATAATCAGACCAAAACATTGAAATAATTGAATTCAAATATAAAACATGTGCTCGTATTGATGTCTAAAATTTAACTTCAACAATATATAATATAAATAATGCTTATTCGCTACGGATAGTTATAATTATTTTTAAATTTGTTTGCACCTAAATATCAATGTAATTATAATTATTAAATCATAAAATTGTTTTTTATTTGTACATGTATATAAATGTATGTTGTAGCTACAATCAGTTTATTTGGAAATTCATAAAAACAGAAACAACAAATTGATAACAAAAAAATGTAATAAAATTGAAATAATGCATTTTTCGCCGGGGCAGTATCAGGTATATAATTTAGTATAAAATCTGTTTACATTCAGAGATCGCCTCCATAGTTGTTAACTTTAAGTCTACAATAATAATACTTAGTATAAAATACGTAACTACAGACAACTGTAGTTACGGTAACTTTCAACAATATTATTATTAGCATCCATATGTCATCACACTAGGGATAACCATTAATAGATGTACCATTGTAGGTACCTGTACAATTATTATGAATTGATATTATTATTTTGCTTTGTGTTGGGAAAACAGTCATAATAATTAATGTAGCTCTGAAATATTGTTAGTAAAAAATGATATTTATTACACAATATTTAGTCCTCACGAATATCACTATATTTACTCATGATGTATTTTGATTAATGACGAAAATGTTGTGTTCGTCAAGTTCGCCGTAATAAATACCACTGGAGTAGTTCTATACTTGGGTTTTCACGTAATTGCATTTTTCTGCCGTTCGAAACGATTGGTTATACCGCGTGTTTATCTTTGAATCTGAAAATGTGAGGGTAGGTACTCTAGAATATTCTAATATACCCAATATCGCAATAATAACTTTTATTCTCATTATTGCAGTTCAATAAGCCACCTAAGTATATACGGGAAGATATATAAAGGGAGGTAAGAGCCGAGGGGCACGAGTTTCCAATACAGTAAACGTGTATAAGAGTTATTTTATTTTTTAATAAAAGAAAACCCGACAAAAGTTCTTATTTCTACATTTCAATATTAAGTTCCCGTTTCTCCGTCCTAAAAAATGTACACTCCTCCCCGCTGTATAAGAATTCTCCCGTCATTTTCAAATGATTTGAATAGTACCCCAGCGTATTGGCTATATTGCGGTCGCATTTGTCTTCGTCTGTGGTATAAACAAAAAAAAAAAAAAAAATATATATACATTATAATACTTCAAAAATTATTTCGAAGGGCTGAATTTAAATTCGGTTTTGCGGGGTAAAATGAAAATAAAAAAGAGAAATACGTTTTCCAAGTGGCCTTACTGTCTGCAAATTAAGTCCAAGCAGTTCCTATAATAATAATAATATACACTACGGTATATGTTTGAAATATATACAAAAATAAATAAACAAATAATAATATTAATAACAAATAACTAGAATTCGTTATTAATATTTTTTTAATATCCTTCGTCTGGTGTGGTTCACTGGACCATATGATGACTTTATATGATTTTTCTGGCGCTTGCACACCCGACGAAAAAAAAAGTATATTCATCGAGAAAATTTGCAACGGAAAAAAATAACGCTCCTCCCTCTCCCGGATTACACACGTGTCACGACTGTTGACATATGGTTAGCAAGGTAACACATGATGCAGTTCTACGCTATTATAATAATATATCATTTCAAATGTATATTTCCGTCACTATAAATAATACCAATATGTGTATGTGATGTGTAAAAAATCTTTTTCCATACAATATTGTTAAGCAGAAAATTGCAGTACGACATCTTCTGACTTTTGTGAACGTCATGTTCAATTTCGTACACCTATTCGCTCGTCTGCCCATAGCAAGTATGCCGAAGTGTCTTTAAACCGTATTGTTTATTTGTATACTATAATACTTTTGTACGCTCTTCATCACAATTTATATTTTATTTATTACACAATTTATTTATGCCTAAGAAATTGCTATTTAGGTAAAAATGCATGCGGTATTACACACATACGTATTGCATGTACATGTATATATTATAGAAGTATACGGGGAACGTATACGATATTTATCTCAGAAAGAGTCATATTATTGGAAATTGTCTTTATTTGTTGTACACGTCATATAAGAAGTAAATTTACTTTGACTTTTCATTTGCATTTTTTTTTAAACCAATTTTTTATTAAGAACATCTATGTGAATTTTCGTCGTGTAAGTCTGAACTCTAGACGCCTATTTATTATTATTATTATTATTAGATCGAAAGGTAAAAATATGATGTGGATTATAAAATAAAATCAAAAAAGATTCAGAGTGAAAACGCCGTGGAACCTGTTGAAACACCTTCGAAATCGATTGCCTTTTGGGACTTTTCCCTAACCGCTCGAGAAAAACATTGAAAAAAACCACAGAACTATGTCGTACGTACATGGACAATATTATTTTCAACCCATACGAAGGTGCAACTGTTCAACCGTAGAACTATTGCTCTATATATGGGTTCGGCCTCAATGATGCTAGATTTCGGAAAAACCTTAACAAGTATATATTACTCACTTTGCGCTTAAAATGTAATATAACGTACAACGAACGTCATGTTTTCACGGTCACGTAATAGGTATAACGTTAGTTAATAACATGATATAGACATCAGACCCATCCCGAGAGCCGAATTCAGCATGGCGTGTCGCTGCGAAATATTATAATATTAAAATATTAGCATTTTTTTTTTTGTTTTTTTTTAGCGGACGAACCATGTTAAATTCGACACACTCGTGTGTACGGCGGTTGACGCCCCGATCCGTTCTACCTGTTCGAACAGCACCGGTGTATATCATAGCAGTATATATATGTATATATACCTACACGTCGTTACATAATATATTATAACGTCTACGTCGCAACATTATAAATTATTATAATATGAGCGTTGTCCCAAATGTGCGGCCCACGGTATAGTCATGCCGCACGGATAGATGACTATCTACGGTGGCGGCGTTCGTGTACATATAATATAATAATAACCTATACAATATACATTATAATAATATTATTTATACACAATATATATTAAGATAATGTGCTCCGCGAATCGCGGCGGTGGCGAACGGGTCGAGACGGTCGTTTCCGTGCCAGGACACGCGTATTTCGCGTGTGCGCACCTTCGGCTCCTGCACCTCCTGTTTCCGTCCGAATACGCGCGTGTCCTTAAATAATAATAATAATATATTATTATGATATCGGTCGTCTTGCTCGGCGCTGTTCAATGTGATGTAATAATAATCGTAAATACCTATAGGCGGCTACCTACGGGCAACGGGCGAACGCAGAAAAAAAATTATAAACCCCGCGGTAGCCGTCGCTCCCCGGGCACATGATATGATAATATATAATATTATTTATCGCCGTCCGGTCTCGTCGGTGTCGAGCGGGCGGGGTGATACGAATAGCGCGCAGACTTATAAATTATGTCGTTTGTTTATTATACACATTATATAGGTACGTACGTGCGGGGTGATGTATTGTATGTATTTGTATGTACACGAGAAGAATGGACGAAAAACTCCTCGTTGTATATACACGTATATATATATTATATTGTTGTGTGACTGCAGATTTATCATATAATTTCACGTCCGTTATAATACGACGACGACGACGACGACGACGACGAAGACGATGATAATGATATTATAATAACGTCGTCGTCGGTGGAGTGCGTGCGCGGCCGGATCGAGTGGCTGCTGGCTGGAGCGAAAAAAAGCGTTTAAAAAGAAACCTTTACCGGGAGACTCGACTAATAAGATTAGAATATACAATATACGTATGTATATGACTCCCGTGTCTGTGTGCTCGCGACGTCAACAAAATATGTACATTGGCCGTGTGTGTGTCCGCGGGTGGGCCCACAGTAGTGAGTTGTATGGTACCACTCGCAAATCGTATATAATAGGTACCTACCTCTTATTTATGTGTATAAGCATCTTATTATAACATACACCTCGATATCGTTTCGTGTACAGGGTGCATCATTTTCCTCGTGAACCAAGGAGCAATATGTTGGGAAATGTCACGAAAAGAATTTTTTTCAAACTTTTAACAGAAGCATAATACGTCTTCTGTCTGGACACGCGCGTTTTTGTTTCTG
The DNA here is from genome assembly GCA_016617965.1 of Macrosiphum rosae. Lineage (NCBI taxonomy): Eukaryota > Metazoa > Arthropoda > Insecta > Hemiptera > Aphididae > Macrosiphum > Macrosiphum rosae. Next base: position 2,105 of record WHPZ01572214.1, on the reverse strand, counting down.
GCAGATTTTTCGTAATACTTAAAAAACATATTCATGGTTCGCAGAGGAAACAGATATCGAGTATCGGTGCTATGGGTTCTTTCTCCGTTTTCTGTTTTTCTACGAGTCCTATATCACTTGTACCACAGTGCACTGTTCTCTGCAAGATCAAAAAAACCAAACCGAATAAAAGGCTAAAATCCTCGCACGGCGCCGCAGTGTTGGCCGATAAAATTATCACGCTTTTATGATAACACGCTATACAAACCCGTATCATATCGTGAGGCAATAAATAAGTGTATACGATATATGTGTGGTATAAGCGCGTAACTCGCGGTCGTGCGTGTGAACCCATCGAGACGACCACCGCCGCCGGTTTGGAGTCCATTGTACTCGGGCCGAGAGATTTACACTCGCCCGAAATAATGTATATGCGTTTCGGCGATGAATAACGTTCCGTTTTATTATTTATTATTTTTTTTTTCTTCCCCAAAATATTGTACACACATATTCGCGCGTATATTATAACGATAATAACAACAACAACAACAGTTGCGTCTTGCGATCCTTTTGAAAATCCGCTCGCGGAAGTCACACGTCCGGGGGCGGGCACCCGACGCGTTCATTAATTATTCGCGGTCGCCCCCTCGTCGTGCCGCACACACAATATACGACGATGATGTACGATATATATATATATTACGGATTTGTTTGCGTTTGTGTACAGAGTATTATTATTATATTTATCGTCAATTTTTTTTTTAAATATCAGACAGAGCCACTCGAACACAAAGCGACGCACTGCGGGGCGTATAATATATATATAGACGCCTATATACCTGTGTACAATAGCGGCGCTTTCGTGTCGCGGTGCTCGCGTAAAAATATCCGTTTTTTTTGCTTCCTATATTATACAATAATATGTCCCCGACGACAATATTAATATTAATTTCACACCGTTTCAACAGACGATTCAATAACAGTACGATATAATTATATAGGCTGAATATGGGCTCTGTATAATACACCGCAATACAGTAATAACCGTATTACGTACCGACCTTATATTATAGTGACGGCTAGTCAACACTCTACGAGGTACGTCTTATTGTGGCCGTACAATATCACGACGTGTATCGGCTTTATAGTTTATACCTAAGCACGTCGTGCTCGAGTGTTTACCTGGAAGACGAACGATTATTGAGATGTACAACCGGACGGTTCGCGGTTTGAGGGGGAGGAAAATGTACTCGTGGGAAAACAACATGAACCAACATTTTCCACGATAAACTGCTGCAGGGAAAACGATTTGGGCAGATATATTTTATAATCACATTATTACGTAACCAAGTTAAAAAGTGGTTTTTATCAAGTCCTCGCGCACAATGGTTGTCTGTTCGTGATTACTATACAATTTATTGCTCCGCTGATTATCGAATTAGCATATGAAAATTAGAAATCAAATTGTAATTAAGAATTATATATACACCTGTATAGCATAATTTATATTGTTACTCGGGCATTAGGCGACCGTGTGTTAGTATTTTCTAACCACCTCTACCGAGTAAAATTTGTATTTATTTCAGCTCTAATTATATGTTTATTTAAAATACAATTTTTCTTTAAATTAATTACCTAGTTTTAAAAAAAGGTTTGTAATGAAGACTTCTTGTTTCTTCACATTTACTTGGTGGTTCTTAGTTGTATAATTTAAAATCATTGTTTTTTGGATTCCTGCCAAAGTTTTAATTATATAGCAATGTATATAGGTAGCCATCTATACACTTAACTCCTTATGTATTTCTATGTAATATTATAAAGCGTGAAAGATGCAATGACAATAAAAAAACATGTTTCAGGTGCAATAAACCTATGAACGGATATCTAAAATTATACATACCTTTGTATAATAATGAATTAAATATTTTATAAAGTTGAATAAATTAATGTAAATAGTAAATACCATTGAATCTCAACTTACATTAAACTAAAACAATCACATATCATAATATAATCGTATATAACATAGGACACAGGTATATTTACCATTTTAGATTCTGAGTAGAGCGTATTGGTTTTAGTGTTTTACAATAATGTATTTTTTGTGTTTGATATCTGCCATTGGG
>WHPZ01572212.1:0-15961 GCA_016617965.1 Macrosiphum rosae | reverse complement strand
TGTGGATCGCCACCAAAACCTCCATCTGGTGGCTGTGGATCACCACCTAAACCTCCGTCTGGTGGCTGTAGTTCCCCACCAAAACCGTCAACTGGTGGCTGTGGATCGTCGCCAAAACCTCCGACAGGTGGTTGTGGATCGCCACCAAAACCTCCGACAGGTGGTTGTGGATCGCCACCGAAACCTCCGACAGGTGGCTGTGGTTCGACACCAAAACCTCCGATAGGTGGCTGTGGATCGCCACCAAAACCTCCATCTGGTGGCTGTGGATCGCCACCAAAACCCCCGACTGGTGGCTGTGGATCACCACCGAAACCTGCATCTGGTGATTGTGGGTCTATCCAGAAACCTAAGACTGGAGGATTTTGGTCACTGTGGAAATCCTCACCGAAACCTCCGACTGGAGGATGTAAATCACCGCCGAAACCCCCGTCTGGTGGATGTGGGTCAACCCAAAAACCTCCATCCGGAAGTTGTGGATCGTCACCGAAACCTCCAACTGGAGGATGTGGGACATCTAAGAAACCACCTTCTAGTGGCTGCGGATCACCACCGATACCAGTACCACCAGTCAAAAAATAAAGAAGCTATGGTTCTTGTGATCTACAAATTCCTACACTATGCTGTATACTATTTTTGTAAAACTATGAATAAAGGGTCTTTTATCTAGCAAATTCATATGTTTTCAGTATTATTAATAATGTAGAATATATAGGAGCATTATCGAAGGCGTTTGACAGATTATTAGGCACATAAATGAACGATTTTAGCAAAATATGTGAATGTGTTACATATTAAGGATTATAGGATAGGGATAAGGATTTAGGGTTACAACGTTTGTGTGATTTCCAGCAAAATATTAATATTCAATATATTTTAAAAAATTCTAAAAGTGAATTTAATGTTCAACATTATTTGATTTTAATCATTTGATCGAAAAAATAATATGATGACAACTTAACTATGTAGTATTGAAGAAACAAAAAACAAAAATTGCTTTTTAGGTACTACCTATTTAATTACTTACTAAGTACCTACTTAATTGAATTTTAGAATAAAATATAGATAACGAGTTGAAAAAATGTCTGGGAATTAAAAAAAAATATTTCTATAGGTAAAATAAGCTAATATTATTTAATACTAAAATTATGAAATTTTTGTAATGTGCCACTTTAAAAATAAAACCAGATCAACGCAACTGTTGAAATACTCGATAAATGTAATAATTATTTTTGCTTTTCTTATTTTATTAGTTATAAAAAAAAAAAATATTGGTAAGTTTAGTTTTTTAACAGTTCACAGTTACAATAATAAAATTATTTTAGTCTGAATGAATCTTTACAAACTATTTAATTAATTTTCGTGGGCATATTAAGTCCATTTCTATCAATAATTATACTATTTTACATTTTTTTAATACCAAATACTGATGTGAAACCAGTGGCGTAGCCAGGTTTATGAAATGGGGGGTGTTTAAGTATAGATTAAAACCAAGTTTTTACAGTTTTGGTGTATAAATAAATTTAGGGCTCGGGACTTGACTTGTTGCACTAAATATTATCGAACTCTGATGCAGTCAAAGTTGTCAAAATATTCTTGAATACATACAGCTACATTTTTATATTATTTTTGAAAAATTCATAAAACATACTACAATTTTGGTAATAAAAAACTAAAAAATAAGTAAATATATAAACATAAATAATTCATACATGTGTTTACTAATCTTAATATAGGTACCTAAGTACCTATTATATTGATTAATGTGATGGACGGAGCACACTATTGCATGTTTTGGACATTTTTGAACTATTGTGAAATAAAACAACTTGATTTTTAAAAATACTGGCATAAAATACTAGGTTAAGAAATATGTAATAAACGTGATATGCGAACACCGTGATAAACGAACACGTATCTACTGATTTTCATTTCTTCGTACAATCTAGAATGTAAATGTCAATTATAGTTTTAACACAGTCTTGTCACAAAGAGACTTATAAAATCTTTCATACCATAATTATGCGAAAATAGGGCAAACCGTATAGCCAAGCTCCACCGACAACTTTAACAGCCCTCCCAATCATTTACTAAATTTTTTTAATTCAATTTTATAATAGTATGGTTTTAGGCTTTTAGGCTTCGGCCTCCCCAAATCTCAAAATTAGAGCCTATTGTACCTAACCAAACATAATATTTTTAAAGATATTTTTCAATGTCAACCAAATATGATTTTTCCCTACAATTGTATGTATGTACCTACATTTAAGTTAGAAAAATGCAAAATATGCATAAATATGCGAAAAATCGCTCAAATGTACACTTTTCCTAAAATATGCAAATTCAAACTGTGTTTGATCAAACATTTAAAAAATGTCATAAGAAAAATTTATAACTTATCTAAAATAATGCGAACAGTCCCAAATCCTATAAACAATATTTTTATTTGGGAGGAAAATGTCAATGGCGGGTGTTTTAACACCCAAACCCCCCTGGCTACGCCACTGTGTGAAACTATGTATTGAAATTATTAGATTTCATAATTTATTGTAAGTAGGACTCGGATTTTAATAACAAAAACTAAATTAAATTGTTTGGAAAAAGCAAAAAAAAGCATAATATTTATATTTAAAAAAATAAAAACATGACAAAAAAAATAACTAGATATAAAATTGTATAAAAAAAATTGAAAAATTGATTTAAATTAAAAATGACTACCATGTGTCTTTCTCGATTTGTAGGCTCTTTGTATATCGGTAAGCTATAGACGATAACATTACATTAAATACAATTAATAATTAAGCCAATAAACGAAAACAATAATAACTCAATAAACATTTAGTATTCCGGATTTTTACATTTCTTATTAATGAAATAAATTTTTTTTTTACACAGCTGAAATAATTGCAAAAAAGCAATAAAAAAAAAAAAAAATACAAACAAGCCCAAAAAAATCAAAAATAAATTGTTTTATTTTTTATTAGAATGTCATGAAACGAATTTATTTATAAAAATTATATTTCTATATATATAAAGCACATGTTTTAAAATCAGGGCATAAATTATAAGTAGTAAGTACGTCCTTCAAGTATTATAAAAAAATATAAAAAAATTATAAATATTATAAAGGCAATGTCAAATAAAATGTACTGAGAATGTTTTACCATAAATTTATATCAGAGAAAAGTTCGATAAAAACGTGTTTATTTTTCAAAATAATTATAAATTGAATAGGCATATTTCTTTTTCTTTTTAATATTGAAACATTATAATATCACACGTTCGTTTTTCGATGTATCATCATGGCATGTATATGTAATAGGTACAATGTATATGATTATTGATTAAAATTAATTAAATTAAAATAACTTAAAAATAATTGTGTTATTTATATTAGTCAATACACAACTGATTATCTAATCTGTATTAGAAGCTAAATTGTAATTTTTTTCACGGTTCGTAAAAAGGTATCAATCATGTCACCCAAACACGCAATAATAGTAAAATATGCAATGTGAGTTAATTCCTACGAGACTACTGTTGATGTATTGTGAATGATATACTCGTATTTCACTAATGTAATTAAAAAAATAAATATGCTATAGAATTAAAAAACGTTATTGTATGATTGGATCGTAGAATCAATGGTTTGTCTAAAATAATGTTATTAGGTACATTTCAAAACGATTTTCTGAACAAAATAATCGATCGTTTTTTCCAACTAGTTATGCAACAAATACGAAGTGACTGTGAATTCTGCAGACCGCGTACAACTCGTCGAGGGCCTTATTTACAGAACATTTCAGTCGTCTTTATCAGAAGAAAAAATTCGTAATAATTAAATCGATCGACTCAGCAATAATGTAAACGAATCGCCGAGAAAATCGGAGAAAAAACACGAAAAAAGTTATAACGCCCGGACAGGGACTCGAACCCTGGACCCTTAGGTTAAAAGCCTAATGCTCTACCGACTGAGCTATCCGGGCTCATTAGGAATTTGAAGTTATATTACATTTTTGAGTTGAGAGAACGTGGCACAACCAATGTTGATCAAGTATACCTTTGTTAATTTCAAAATTAGAGTGAATTTACCTCTTACAAAATTTAAAACGTAAGATTATTATCTGGGCTGTATCAAGAGTCCATAATATGTTTATTATATTTTAATTTTAGAGCTAGTTTATGAGTATTTTAGATGCCTACAAATAATTCACAATTTTAAAATACTCATAACTAGCTTTAAAATTGAAATATAATAAAAGCTTATGGCATTTCCTAGATAACAATAATACTTTTAAATTGTATAAGAGGTAAATTCACTCTAATCTTTAAACTAACGGAGCTAAAAGTGATCTGCTTAGCGTAAAATGTTCTATGTCAGATGTCACGTCCTCTTAAACATTTTTATATCAATGTATCGTATATTATATTGGCTTTCCCCCCCTCCAAACATTTAGAACATCCTAGCTTTAAAAAAAGAGCATATTATACTGGTGTAACTCCATCAGTCGTTATATGTCAGAAGCAGGGGCGGATTCACTCATAGACAACATTGCAGATACGTTCCTAGTGTGCAACATCTTTCGAGGGCTCAAATTTTTAGTTTTAAGTTTTGTAACTAAAATAAAGAATATATTTAAGACATAATGATATACCGGAAATTAAAAATTAATCGTAAACTTTAATGAAACTATGTACCCTACTCACTTTCCAATTCCTACCGCACACCTTTTCAGTGGTATAATACGTTACATATTTAATTTTATACTATGTTTGGATGTAAACTAGAATAACCTGCTTCCCCCGACACAGCAACTAGATAATTCTAAGAACACTATAATGGTATATGGTATGACAAGTTCTAGATTTGCCGTTTAATCATGAGCCCGGTGCTTCCGCCGCAGCCGGTAGAGGGCAGAAATTATTCTGAACTAGTGCGACCATTATAAAATATAAATTTAATACATGCGGACGTATACAAACATTTTTCGGGTGTAGTGTGACCAAAATCTAAGTTGGTGCATTCGAGGTGGCAGGTGCGTCTACTCACACACGCAAAAACTCGTTGGACCGCCGGGTACATTGTATTGATACATTAGTTATTCGCTGTGGGGGGAGGGCTGCACTCGCGTAGCAGCTGATCGCTGTCGTCACTGATATTCGGGCCGTCGCTCGTCGTTTGGTGAACTAATTATAAGTCATAGCTGAACACTGGCCAATACTTCCTCCATTTTCCATATCCCTCACCATTTAAACAACACTTTACACTCGTGTAATAGACAATAGTCTTATTTGGTCGTCTCATGTAAAAATGCATATGGATTGTGTTCGCAAGCAAACGAACTCATCGTCGTCGTTGATTCACAGAAAGTAATATCATAATACTACTTTCAGATTGAACAGTCACAACGTGGAGTAAAAATGTAATAATGATAGTCATCATGAGCGGCTAGACAACGCAGTCTGGTCACTGACCCCGACGGCAATAAATGTAAAGATATCTAGTCTCCCCCCCACGCCCGATGTTGATTGTAGAACCACTCTATAATAATAATATCTATTATAATATGATATGATTTAAAATTAAAAACTATTGACGTATTGTTGCGTTGGAGTACATACCACATACAATAACTGATCGATATTTTTTAAAACAACACATTTCTGCATAGGATCAACTACTTTGTAGAGGCAGTATGTACGCATATTGAAAATTCTAGGGAAACCTGAGCTTCATAAAATTGAAATATATTTATTTTTTATACACTAATTCGATTAATAATACAGGTGATACTATGACTTTGTTGGCTGTTGCGTTGATGTACCAAATAATAATATTATATAGAAAATCATTAAAACGAGTTGTCTAAAAACGGCCGTTATAACTCAATAACTGTAATAGGTTCTCTGCTATATTGTATGATTTTAATATTTTGAGCTATATTATTAACATAATAATAGGCCACTATACCCACAAGTGTTGTCTCTGTCTTATAAATGTGTAACATTGCAAACCTACATTCGGGATTCTTACTACAGGTTATTTATATATTTAATATAAAACAATTTAGGTATTATAAATGTTATTTAATTTTTAGAGGACAATAATATTAATAAAATATTATATTAACTGAGCCCTCAGCGTAGAGATTCTTTTCATGTTTTTATTTTTAAACAATTCATAATAATTAATAAAATAATTCAATTTTTCAAATTCGTATAATTATCGTTAAAACAAAATATATAAAAAAACTGTACTCGGTTAATAATTTCGTCTAGCAAAAAATTCAGTAATATGTAAATTTTCTGAAATATTAACTACAAATAAACTGTTGTCAAGAATCCGGTAGGTGTGTACATTTACATAAAAATTCGGGGATAGGTTAATAGGCAGTAACGTGCAGCCCACACGGTTAGAGAGTTCTGACTGCTAAGTAGGTACCTACTCCGCGATGGAACGGTTCAGCTGCGACCGTGGCCGCCGCGACTGCGAACGTTTTGGCCGTGACATTATTACTTATCCCCCTACTACTATATTATACAGGTCGATTGCTTAGTATTCTATGCATATTTTATGTAACGCACGTATAATATAATATGATTATGTGCTATAATTCAGGCAATGTTCACCGTGGTGGCCGGTCGCTAATAATAATCCGCCGATAAAACCCAAAACAACATAATATAGGGCGTAATGGTAATAATATAATAATTATTATTAAGAGCCGTATCCGTCCAAAAGCCAGCCATATCGTTTGCATTCGTTATTTATATTATGGATCGTTTTGCTCGGTGGACGGGAGCGAGTATAGAAGTACCATAGTGATAGACTGTATACACTAATATAGCGGTATAACCTTATAGTATAAGGTTTATGATAATTACCTACAACTGAACGTAAACAAGTTGGTCGACTACCTATAGTGTCTACTCGGTTTCTCCTGAATAGGTCGTAAAATGCGATTTCTCATAAGAATAAATTAATAGACTCCGGATTAATGCAACATAATGATATTAACTAATAATGTGTAAAAAATCTCGTGTCACGGAGTTTGTGGTCACACTCCTCCGAAACGGCTTTACCGATTTTAATGTAATTTTTTTGTTTATTTGGTAGGTATTAGAATATATCGTAAAGTGTATTTCGCTCTCCTACACCGACACTAAATTTTGTAATCGAGATTCTTGTAGGATTTTGAGATTTGCTGCGGAAATTGTCGATTATAAATGGTTGATATTGGTTACAAGAGAAATAATTAATAACAATATTTTCGTACATTGTCTACTTGAAATTCTGTCTAGCTCACATTGTCTGCGATCCGGCGTAGTCGAATCGCCTATCAGGGAGACTGAGATGCACCCAAAAGGAGTTGAACAATCACTTTTTTTTTTTAAGTTCTAATTTTTAGGGTCAACGGAGTGCCCGATATAAGTATTAGTATTATAGTATTTTTGTTGTTTAAACAGTCGTAAAACATAACTACAAATATACACTAAAATAAATATGATTAAATATATTCCCATAAAAAAAATATTATACCATCGTATATAATTATATACATACATTATATAATGCATTAAAATGTTGAAATAAGCAAAACAATTGGATTCTATGTCAGTTAATGAATATACATATACTATTATTTTATAAGTTTTATTGAAGTATATTACTATAGTCTAAAATAATATACCTATTATGTTATTGTCGAGAACAGATTAATGATATATTTAAAATTAAATATATACACTATACTATAATACAACAGCACAGTATATTATAGTCTATATTATATGATGTATTAATGTAGATGAATGACGTCCTGCAGTATGTTCTGGTAATTGCTGCAGAGGCGGAAGAGAACAGCGTTTGATTAATAAAACCTTTTGCTAAAGCAGACCCGTGGAGTAATCAAAAAATAATTATCTGGGATAAAATGGAACGATTGATAGAGGAAAATTTACCATTCAAAAAAATAAATAGTTATGATGGTGGATACTCCATTTTTAAAACGATTATAATAGCATGAAAATATGTACCGAATAAACAATAATAATATTAGAAGAGCATAATATTATTATATTGCAATATTCTAATGCATACAACCGATTTTCTGGTATAGTGCTATTAATTAATATTAGAATATACGTAATTTTAATTTATGTAAATTATATTTAAATTATAATATTATTACATAATAAAACGTTAATTAATAACTATATTATAATGATTAATTTTCAATTCAGATTAGAACCGCGGTTGCTTTGTGAAAGCAATAATATCTGTAGAATATTGCATTGAATAAAAATATAGAATCATAAAATCGATAAAATATATAGTTTAGGAAATAGAGAATAGAGAGTGTAAATAAACATCAATAATAATGCTAAACCTACAATTAATATAGTTAGTAATTATGTTACTATAAAACAGTACAATCCCAAAAAATTAGTTTTGATATTAAAATTGATAACCTATCTACCGAGGTCATTGCGATCTTAGAGAATCTTTTCCACATCATGTTCTATACAAACAACGTACGTGGGTAGGAAAAAATGCAAAAAAAACATCGCCCCCGGGTGGGCTTGAACCACCAACCTTTCGGTTAACAGCCGAACGCGCTAGCCAATTGCGCCACGGAGGCTTGTGGCAAATTCGGCCGAAACTAATACTGTTAACTGTCTAGGCTGATAATTATAAAACAAAAGCGACAACTCTAATTTCCCAACCCGTCCAGACTTTAAGTTATAAATTATAATATAGGTAGTTGTATAAGTCGATTGAAGACAGAAATGTCTTAAGTATTTGTACAACAGTACGGACTTAATCAGACACGTAGCCAGGGTGGAGGGGGCTGGGTGGATATTAAAATGTAATATTAATTTCAATAAGTTATAAATTTGCTTATTTGCATGACACTCGAACGATGACTGATTTAATACATTACAAAGGAGAGTATCAATCACTATTTTAATAACCCAACAAATGTTAAAAAAAAAGTACAACTCAATAAGTATTTGTTGCTACTGACAATAAAAATAAAAGTTCCTGTTGTTTCCTGTGTTAAAAAAAATTTAACTCCTCTTAACATTTATTTTTGATTATTTTTTTAACCAACCAAAGGTAAATTTTTAATTATTAAGATTCTTTATATCGGATTCTGCCTAAAGGACAGGGAGAGTATGGAAATAGACGCCCTATACAGAGTCTACAAGTTTCTCATAGAAAACAAAGTATGGAAAATCACCCAAAGGCCCAAAATGGTTGCCCCCCTCACAATACAAATTATCTGGCTACAAGCCTGGGCGGAATGTCAAACAGTTTTCTTGGTTCACTTTTAAAGACAACTTCACCATAGCAGATTTTGTTAATAGAGGATATTTTGGCTAAGTAAAGATGATATTTTTCAAAGTGAATATCGTAAAAAATCAGTACGACATGACCTACTGGGTACTTACGAATTATTCACACTACACCCGCATACAACTAATGTACCTATCTATAATATTATTTAATAATAATATCTTACTATAATATATAGTAATTATACATTTTTTTATAAATGTATAATTGATGACTAGGCGAATTAAACTAGTTATAGGTAAGTACGACGATAATACCATATAGTATCATTACCATACAGTAGGTATATAATTATATTAGAGTTACAGATTATCTGGACTACTGTTTTTAAATATATTTTTTTAAATAAATTAAAGTGTTGTCAATCAATCGATCATTATATAATCGACATAAAACCAATAATTTTATTTAGTTGTTCTTATTTTATAACTCAATATTCATGTGGCGTCATAATCCCGATAATGTTAAAAATCTTTTTTGATTAAATTTAAAGAAAATAATATGACATTTTCGATACGCTGAATGCAGAGTTTACTTGCACGTATACGATTTACTTTTATAGTATTACGCACTAGCACTATATAATATTACTATTGTGTGTTAGGTACTGTGTAAGTATGTCCAATGATCATTTAATTTTTTTATCGTTAAACCAGAAATCAAACAAATACGAATGATGCACGTAATCATTTACGTAATAATGACGTGATTTATGCATTCGCGTCGAGAAAGTAAAAACATCACAGTCGTCTGAAAATTATTGCTATCGTCGCTATCACGTTTTTCGATCACCGCATCGTCCGGACCGGTCGGAAAGAGTGCGCTGCTTCGTGCGGCGGTGGGGTGACGACCGAAACGTAACCTTCAACGCGTGAACGAGTCGTGGCGGCGGCCGGTCAACGGTGCGGCGGCGGCGGTATCAGCTACCCCACTCCGCGTTCCCGCGTTTCACGGACCACCACGAGACCGCCCGAGTGTTACCGAACGTATTTTGAGTACGCGTTGGCCGCCGCCGTGTGCGCAGAGTTTGTATTCTTATTTTTGTTTTGTTCCTGCCAAAGACTATGATTCCGTGCAAACGGATCGTTTTAATTGTTATGCGCTATTTAAACCAATTCCGAGCACATATCATTCGTCGATATTCGTATTTGTCTTCAAACACTTTTTATTAAAAGTATTTGAAATGTATCTGAAATGCTTTCTAAATGGATGGCTGTATTATTTTGTATACAATCTTAGTATTGCATATAAAAAAGTGTTTTCTACCAGCATGCCAAATCATTATTTCTCAAGAACTACAAGTCGCAGGCTATTTATTTTTATCACAATACAGGTTGTGAGTAAACTATAGTCCATAGGGAATCTGGGCACTGATTTTTTTTTAATGTTTTCGTAGAATCGAAATGTATGTTTCTTGGTAGGAAATTCAATTTGGAATACGCTTATTTTGTGTCTACAGAAATATTTTAACGTGTTATAACAACTTGTACCACAGTAATATTAATACTATAAAAAACAAGTGACGGACATTGGTGGCAAAACATTTTCAAATTGTTTTGAATAACTTATTATAGGACTTACAATTATAATATATTATATATAAATATTGTATATTCCTAATTTGTGAATAAGCGAATAAAAATATACTTATGATAGCAAACAATAATGACACAAAAAAATTAATATCAGATTAATTTATTAAGTTTCCTATAGTGTACAATATGATAAAGATTAGCCCTATTAGTACTATGTTTAACCTTTGTAATGGATATTTACATTTGTTTGAGATAAGATTGTTTTGCTTAGTGTCTGAACAATGCTCAACTATAATTTTGAAAAATAGATAAATTTCCAATATTTTTTACGCATTATTTATATCCGTACCTATCTACAAACCGTTAAGTTGGACCCTTAGAAACATAATACCAATTATTAAACGTCTGCAGAATAACAATTATTCACTATTTGATATGTAATTTAATGGCAGGTTAACATTTGATACATCATACGAACTAATAATAATAACCAAATTTTATATTGACATTCAATATGCCTATAGGCTATATTATTGTCAATATTATTAATGTTTATGTAATGTCAACAGTATCAAATGCATATTGAATATTAGTTTTAACTGTCTAAACCGATGTTAATAAAAAGCGCGAAATAGGTAGTATTAATGTGTGTACCTCTAAATTGCTTTTCGGTCTAGAATTAATGTTAAGTAGTTTTTATGATATGAAAAGTCATCTAGTAATACCTGAGACAAGTCTAATAGTATGACCCAATAATTACGTATTGAGAGCATGGGCCTATTTAATATAATTCGATTAATATTGTTATCTCAAAAAATTCATATAGGTAATATTTAAAGACACACTCAAATATTTTTTTTTGTTTTTAAGAATAGTATTATTTTAAATTTTAGTGAAAGTGAATTGTGAATACAGATCAAAAAGTGATACGAAATAACAAATATATTTTTTATTAATTGTGCGAATATATTTGTGTAAATATAATATTATTTTCAACCACGTTTTATGATTACATAATACGTATATGTTTATAACTGCGTAGATAATTTACAATAACTACACCGCATGTGGTAGGTACAGATTACAAATAATAATTAATATTCAATATAATACATCTATTTTCTAGTCGGATATTATATAGTACGAAAAGTTAATTATGAAAATATTCAAAATATAATATATATCAATATAACGGAACCTTTAATAATTAATAATTAATATGATGTTAAGGATCTTTTATAAATTCCAACTCGAGATATAAAATAATTACAGTCAATTAGAGTGTGCATAATAATAGTAATACTTATAATAATCAGTGTAATATATTTCAACTAGACGTAGGAAATCAAAATTAAAAATATTGATGAAATGTTTATGTTCCATCATAATTTATACTAACGACAACGCAGAATACTATTCCTAACCCACATATGGCTTTTGAGCAGTAATAATATGATTCCCCCCCACACACTATACGGTTCAGCGATAAACCGGTTACCACTTTTTTAATGCTTCTTTTGTACAGCTCACTGTATTTTTTTTTTTAAATAACTTCCTCGTTGTATACGTCATGTCCAACCTATAATTCCAGTGCATAACTCATTATAATGATACGCACACGAAACTTAAACCTGCAGTCAAGGACACTAGATGTATCGTTTATTTTTCGTTTACTTTTGAAGGTTGATGTCATTGTTTATACACCACACTCAAACCTTAAAACCGGTCCTGATGAGACCTTAGTGGTATAATAGGTAAAGTCAAAACATTCTTTGGTGATTCTTCTGGACGGTTGTCTATCATGAACATAGTAGGTACAAGTGGTATTATGTAATTATGGTTACCCAGGGCACGTATCCGTATAATACTATATTCGGAGATGTATAATACGTTTATTTGTTAAACGATTCACTTATATGGAAAACCAATTGAAGGAAATAAAAACCTCACACAACAATTTTATTAATAATAATACACAGAGCTATGATTGTAAATTTCAATGATTTTTTCTTTTGTTACTCGATCCATAGTTGGAATTTATGAAGTTCGGTCAAACTATGTTGTACGTTATTACTCCAGCTTGTATAAATACGTATACTGCATAATTTTACCGTATACTTGAGATTTTAACTAAATTATAACATTAAAGTACGTCAAAAATATAACTTTTAAAGTATACAAGTATACATTTTTTTTAATTTTAATTTTATTTGTGTATTATTGACAATAATTTATTGTAGTCAAAATAATTAAAAATGCTTTGGTGAAAATCCAAAGTTGAAAAACTGATGATTCAACGAGAGTTTTTGATTTATTGTTCGTTTATTATCATTTTGTTTTAATTTTATAGTGTTCGGTATTGAATTATCGTTCAAGTGGTTGGAGCAAGTGGTAAGTGGGTGATAAACCATACACTATTTTTGGGGTTTTACCAAGTCTAATAGAATAATACTATGTAAGTGTTGCGTATTTAATTATCATCTATTATCAATTATGTATATTACATATATGTAGTACTTATATCATTTATAATTTTAATCAGAAATACGTGTAAGAACCATGCTATGCTTAATATTTAAAACGAAATTATTTAAAAATGATATAATACATTTAACCATATTATATAAATGGTATTCTAGTTTGTAGATTAAATTAATAATGCCTTTCAAGTAGTTTCATTTGTGTAAACCATATTATATTGTAGTCTATTGGTTTTGTAACTTTTATATTGAAAATATTTATAATAATCCAATAAAGTATACTGATATACTAAATTTAAATTCAATGCGTTGCACAGCTAAATTATCTAGTATTATGTTACATTAAAACAATATTGATATATATCCACTTAAACTAGTAAAAGAACAAAAAAGTATGGCCCTGTAGATATAGCCGTTTTTGCTTTTAGTTTAAAAACATAAAACTTTTTTGTATGTAAGTACATCGTCAATTCATTAAAAACTTCTTAATTTTAATTAATATTTTTGCAAATTGCTAGTTAAAAAAAAATGACCTCGGGTTCGGTATTTTTGATATTTTAATTACAACGAAAATTTCTTAAAAAAAATATAAAGACTTTTATTTTTAAACCCCGCGGGGCGAAATACTTGAATGTAAAAGAGAAAGTAAAAAGACTTTCAAGCTTTCCTTCGGAAGGATCGCCTATATAATAATATATTGTAAAATAATAGTAAAGTTAATGATTTTTGTATTTATACATACAATTTTTTATCTATTGTATTTCTGCTGGAATTTAGGGAACAAAATCATAAGCAAACTTATTCATCTTCTCAGGCTCTTAGGGTATATGATAAACATTTAGGTTCAGTCACTAATTGGCAATTTCTATATTTACATCCAAATTCTAATTGTATTTTATTAGTAGGTATTAGAATTAGAATTCATAGATAACACATAACATAAACGAATATACGTTAAATAAAAAATTATCTATGTGACTATGTAATTACATTTATATCCATTTTCAAATGCATATTATAATATACACATTGACGATGAACTGTGCACGAAAGGTGTCCTTAATAATTTTGGGTCGATGAATGGCTTAGATATTTATATAAATTTATATTATCAGGATTGGACTGAGTAAATTCTGAGCACCAGTTGCAGATCTGTTTAGCCTTTTATAACGATATTCTGTTTGTGATATCAGTTTGTGATAACAAGTCATACTGGTATGATGTTAAAATTCAGAATTCTCATGATATAATATTATATTATAATAATAATATGTGCACTCAAAATACACGCACGTACTATCGTTATCTGCTGGTGTGCATCGTATATAGTCATATATAATATTATTATGCTATATTATAATTTATAATACTGTTGCTTTTGGGTATATAGGTATACAGTTTTATAAAAACTAATAAAAAAGATTCGATAAGCGTTTTATCTCTTTATTTTCGAATGTGACATTTAAATGCATAAAAAAAGCACAGAGGACACACACAAGGTTTGCGTTAAAGCTATACAAGACTGAACTCAAAACCAAAAGATTAACCGATTCTTTGTCAACATTTATTCTTTGAAATTGTTGGAATAATTTCCATTTAATTATTAGTCTATAATTTCAAGTACTTGTGGGAATAAATAAATAAAATAAATATAAAGCATATTTTGAACTTTATTAATTGTTACTATATGAGTAGAAGCCAGAAGATAACAAGGAGGTAGCTATTATATAATTATTATAATACTGTTATTTTCTTGTTAGGTTTAGATAGAACTTTTGGGATGAATTAATGTGACGAATGAATTTAATTCAGTTTAATATTTCTACCGATTTGTATGTCTCTATGTATTTTAAAAATTGATAGGCTATATAGAATATACATTAGTGGCCAAAGTAAGGAAAGTTACCTATATTTTCTATAGATAAGATTAAAAACTTCTCAAATTAAGTTAATGGTATGTAAAACACTAGGAGAATCACTATATCTAATTTCATATTATTAAGGGTTAGGTATTAAATTGGGAAGTGATTATTTAAAACCTAATCACCATTGATCAAATACAAATAGTGTAAAATAATAAAATATATTTATATACCTATAATAGATTATTTTGAACAAAATTGTGTCTATCATCCCAATGTTATTTATTTTCGGAGTTCAATCTCCTCACTGTTACACAACTATCCTCAAAAAAGGCAGTCATTTTTAAAGTTAAAAATAAGATAACAAAATATACAATCAATCCCAAATTTTACATAACATATACATACATATAAATACAATTATTGGGGGACTGAGTGGAACATATATATAAATACAATTATTGGGGGACGGAGTGGATGAGCGGACTCCTTGGCCACGGGCGGCATTTTTCTTCGGACAAGTCACGTTGTCCGGAGAACAAGTGCCTCCATCCCCCTCCCGGGCATGCCAGATACCTACGGATGCCCAATCAAAAATTCTGCCACACACAACACACACGTGTAAAAACCCTACCATTACAAACCCTACAACCTACAATAATAAAACCCCACAATCAGCTAATGGCTATAGTCGCCGGGCTTTAAAGATCAATAAAAAAAAAA
>WHPZ01572211.1:0-15482 GCA_016617965.1 Macrosiphum rosae | reverse complement strand
CATAGATACTACCTCGCCTATTTGTCGATTCGTATCAAATAGATGGATTATTATTCTAATATTGAAATTTAGTAGGTAGGTACCTATATAGCCTATAGGCAGGTATATAGTATTGATATTTGGGACCCGACCTACGAGGCGTATACAAATCACTCGGGGTCAATCTACCAGTTAATAAAATTAACTTTATAATTTGAGACCCAATTTACCAAGGTCCTTCAGATGACCCTTAATACCCTTAAGTTCTTGGCTATTGTGACATATTATAAATACTATTAAACACGATTTGCAATACGTATTTTAATTTTTAAATGACTTTGGTGTGAGATGGAAAATTTCATCACTCTTACATATAGTAGGTATATATTATAATATAATAAATTAATAATTAATAAATAATAGTTAAATATATAATACATAGTTCCCTCAAATAGTCAAATGTAGTTATTTTATTTTATGTAAGAGCTGCAGTGGCTGCACTATATAATATTTTTGTACAACAAATTGCTACTGACGAATGACGATAGATCCTTAATGGCTTAATATATTATAAAGTGCGCATGTTGTTTAGGATCTTCGATTTCTTCTGTAAGACATTAATAAACTCGACTATTGCAAAAAGTACGTTTTTTAATTATTTTGGTGAAAAATGGAAATATTTACATCACTTTGATGAGTTTTAAGTATATGAAAAAAAAAATATTGGTAAACATTTTTTTGGACTATTCAGGTCCATCAAATTTTAATGCAATGCCTTTGTATCTTAAATAAAGTATTATCAACAATGTAAATGAAAAATCTAATTATATAATTAATAATAATTCTATTGTTAACTGGCTGTTTAGCGAACTTTAATTTTAAATTTTGAATATCATCATATTATATCGTAGAAAATCATAACATTTTGTATAAAAACTCTTTTATACTCCATCACCGGCATTTGCTTAAAGGTGTAAATTAATTCTACTACATTGTAAATTATAACTTTTTTTTAAATTGTAACGCATATTCGAGTAAAATAAAAATAAAACAAAAACTCTTAAATATATTAGGTATATCATATATTATTGTATAATAAATTATTTCTCAATATGTATAAGTAGGTACTGCAGTTCCCTCGAATGTAGTTATTGTATTTTATTGTATGTGTGGCTGCTGTGGCTGCACCATTACTGCAATATCGCGAAGTTGTCCAATTCATTAGTAAATGTTATATTATATTGGCGTGCGAGCATTAGTGGCCATTTCTAATCAAGTTTTTATGTGCTTCCATTTTTAACCGCACATACCCGCCGTGGTGTTTTATAGTAGTTCTGTATGACAGTTTGCAATTTTTTTTTTTCGTGGCTCTAAATCCGCGTAAACCCTAATCCTTCCAGATGTGATATTATTATGTCGCGAACCCTCCGTTTGTCGTTAATCCAATAACAAATAAATATAGTAGGTAGGTATATATATATATATATTATTTTTTCTTTTGCCGAGGGACTAGAACATTCGGACGGTTTCTGCAGTAGCTGTTAATTTAAATTGCGGTGTGAAACATTTATTGCATTAAAGTGTGCAGGTTATACATTATGTGTATAATATAAAAAAAGTATAACATATAATGGTCTAATAATATTATATATTTATAATTTAATATGCATATATAGGTATATAAAATACATGAAGTGATCCATTAAACGTAAGACACTCGTTATTTGAAAAACACTAATGTTTATATTTTATTTCACATAATTTAAAATCGTTAAAAAACAAAATGTATGGAAAAAAATTATATTTTTCATCGCTGTATAATCGGTTTTGAAGTTTTTTTTTACTCTTTTGAATGACAGCATAATACACCCATTTTTAGTTTCATACTTAGAAGTCAAATATTATTCCGAGTACTATTTCGATATATAAATTCAATTTTTGGACATTAGTATAGTTTATTAGTTAAACAATTTATATAAACTATATACTTATAAGTCTTAACTTAAAATAAGTTTAATTAGTATATACAGCTAATAAACTTCTAGTTAATAATTAAATTTTTGTGCATCGATGTAATCCAAAAAATATTCTGCTTTAGAATAAGGAATTGAAAATCGATTTTCACTAAAAAAATCTTATTTACCGATAAAAATAGTAAATGATATAAATATTTAGAAAAATGTTCATCGAATTGAAACCATGAAAAAACAAATATCTTCCAAAAATGTAATAGTTTTTGAAATAATGAGTGTCTTTTGTCTTACTTTAAGTTGATCTCATCCGCGGTATAACTGGTAGGTGGTTATTTATTTATTATAATAGTTTATAGCGCAGCAGTGCTTGCAGTGTCGTGCACATTCTTAGTTCGTATATATTATATTATAATAAGGTATTATTAATAACACTGATATACATAACATTATAACAAATTATTGTATCCACGCAATGCTCTCGCCTCTCATAATAAATTACATTTTTCTCGTGGGTAGATCAATCGTACACTGCTCTAGTTTTTTCGGTTTTTCGTTAGCGGATATTAAAGGATATATGAATATCCTTTAATATAATATAAATCTGAACGCGTGCCGTACACGCATATATAATATATATATACATATACACATGTACAGCAGCATACATAATATATTCGTATTCCCAATAACCTTAAGTAGCACCGATTCGAAGAAAATTTTAAAAGCATGTGTACCCAAGTGTCTCGGCTCGGAGCGAGTGTAAAATATACTTAATATATAATAAGGTTGAATAATACAAAAATAAAGTGTAACCTCGAATATAAACCGTTTGGAAAGAGGTCTGTATTTGAATATTTCCAATAAAATATCCATTTAGCTGTCCCGTTCGAGTGACACTTGAGAAGCTTTTAGCAAAAATTGCTATGGGATTCCTTTTCAACGGACTAAAAAAAAAAAAAAAGCATTTTCCACCATTATGGATTATCTATGGCTTGGGGATTTTCAAATCACGACCGCAACTATATAACGTTACAACTCACAATTAACAATATCATTATAATACAGCTGGTACTTATACTTACCTGTAATGTTGTGTTCTGCACTAGTTACTTTTTCTGGTATACAATATATAGTGTAGCAGTATATTTTTTTTAAATTCAATTACCCGCGTATACTTATATATAAAACAAATTTGTAATATTGAAGTGAAAAATAATCTCAAAAACGATAGTGTATCGAGAAAAAACGGAAATCGTTATTATATTATTACGATATATACCTATAATATATTTGCATATTTCACTTCAGTAATTACTAATTTGTTGGTTTTTAAAAAAAAAAAAATTAATGTAATTAGTCCTCCTAATGTATATTATTTTAGCGCCTAACTAACAATCATAATATATTTTGGAAAGAAACGTTTCTAATGATGGTAATTTCTATAGATACGCACAGCCAGTATAGACAGCGCAGTCCTAACTTTACTCGCGATAATATATGTCACGATTAAAACTGATTAAACGTCGAAGGTGAAAAAATTTAATAAAATATAAATAACATTATGGGGTGTACGATAACGCAATAGTATTATTATATCCTCGTTGAAAAGTGAAATACCTATTCGCAGCCCAAATAACAAATAGAAATATAGAATATTACATAATAAATGACTTTTTTTTTAGATAAAATATAATCTGTAAATGAATTATCACAATAAGTATTTATTTGGGGTGTAACACGATTACACCCGTTTTGCCTCTTTACATAATATGCAAAAAAAGGCAAAACAATTCCGTTCTGTGAAATTTATATATTGTCCTTTTAATAATTATACAATACACTACCTATTTAAAAATTCAGTCGAACTTGGTTAACTTGAAAATTTGAAGTTAAAAGTTTTAGATATCGATGATGTTGAGTTAATCAAGTTCGACTCCATTCTAACTTTGCATTACATTTACAAACATATATTGCCATATTTTTTTCAGATGACTATTATTATAAAAAAAAAATGTAATTTGTAGTATTTTATGTGGCAACTGTTTTAAAATAATAGTGTATAGTGAGTACTAATGTCTTAATATTATATATGAAACAATTTTTAACCAAGCCAACAAAATAATTTTGTTGTCAGTCCTAATAGCCAGTAAAATTAGAGAAGGGAAAGGACGACACTTGTATATTCCATGGACAGCAATCATGTTGCGTTTTTTGTAGGTAAAAAGGTAAAACGGGTGGAATCGTGTTAATTTTTAGAGCTCAATGTGTTGCTATACGAAGTATTCTGGAACTTACTTTTTATGACGTCAGGTAGCATTGATGGCACTCCATGGACATATTAATATATTATATCACATATTATTATATTATATATTATTAATAGAATCTACATAATATGTAACCAAATAAATTCGGTTTTTGGTGTCGCATTGTGAGTATTTAAACTTTTCAACTTTTAAAGTATATCTACTCGAACTTTCAATAATTTCAATAAATTATACTCGGTCGGCGACACGCATGGCGTATGAATATGGAATTCCCAAACACTATCGAATCGTTGTGACCATGTCTGATATTATTAAACATACATTTTAATTGAACATTTTAGATAACATTCGATGTTAAGTGCAGCTGGTTAGTTTACATCGGTCGAAACGAATAAGTGTATAATACTCCTCGTTTGCATGTTATTGTGTTATCAAGGAGAACACGTTGGGGTTTTAATTTTTATTTGTTTTCACGGCTCTTTTAACGTCGTTATACGGGTTTAAAACTTTAAACCTCTCTGCCGTCGAGCTGAAATCGCTCACGAGATTAAGTTATGGCTTACAAAAAGTGTGTTTGTCTCCGTCGTAATATATCTAAGCCTGAATGTGATAGTGTATGAAATAATTTCCAAGAGCTCTCTTGCCACTTGTATATAATGTGATTACATGATTTAACCATAAATCTAGCACGATGCGAGTAGAAAAAAAATGGAAGCAAGGAATGAAAATATATTACTATTAATGAAAAATATATACCTTTTCGTTTATTATATAGTGAAACAGTGTAGGTAATTGAAAAATACTAATCACTAAGGACCTATGTTGCAGACATATTGTGAAGTCGTCTTTGTATGGATTAATATTAATTAACTCAAGTATGCAAATTAATAATAGTTGTATATAAAATGATTAATTAAATTGATATGACGTATAATATTATTTATACTAAAAATAGTTACGATAGTATAGATACATATAGTAATATTATTATAAGGTCGAAATTAAAAACGCGACTTTTATTCATATTTTATTAATTATATTATCAGTGTACGCGATCTTGCGAAAAATGTGGTTTGATGTGTTTTTTTAGTTAGTATATTTCTCCAATTGTTCAAAAAGTTGACATATTAAAATATTGTGTTTTATTGCCTATATTATATTACTTTATTTTGTTTTATTGATTCAACTTAATAAATGCATAGACTTTACAAGATTAATTTCAAGTATTTAGATTTTTTTTTATTAGGTTTCAACCAAATGTTATTATAGCTCAACGCTCAACAATTTATTGAATATACATATAAAATAAGGAGATATAATAATAATAAGTAACAAATATTAATTATATTTTATACTATATAGTGATGATAGTAACAATAACGAAATAGTATATAATATTAATGAGACATAATTTAAGATGTGCTTAAAAATAAAATTATAATTGTCATAGATTGAACATTATATAGTTTATATTTTTAATTACAGTAGGCTAATACAGCTAATAAACTAAATTAGTAGTTCATATAGTAATAATAATCGAATAATTAATAGTTGGGTATATTCTAACGAATAGGGAGTAGTTATATTAAATAATATGAACGACTATGAAATATGAAGATTAAACCAATGAGGGAATTACGTGTATATAGAGCTGATTGGATATAATATTATACCTGTGGAAATATTAAACACGAATAGTTTTTGAAGAAACCATGGTAGCTTTAGCGATAAATGCATTTAGAACAAACGAGGTGTCTAGATTATTATTATATCATACTGTTCATAATTCGATGACAGAACACAATCAGCGCTTATTTTTGTGAGTACGATAATATAATATTATACTCAATATTGTGTTTCGTTCAGTCGAAAATATCGTTTCCTCCAAACGGTTCGCCGTACAGAAAGTCCGAGCACTTAAATTTAGATTACCGATCAATTTCCAAATGATTGTCCCGAGGTTGTGTTATAATATATTGTATTTACGTGTGTATAAATTATATCGTATAAATTGGTACACTGCGCATGAGCGAGCAGTATAATAATATTATATGAGACATATTTCCCCGAAAACTTTTGTCCGTTAACACCCACTATATTATTTTGTGCGGGTGACTTTGTCAAAAAGGAAACGGTTGCCTACATATACCTACCTATATCGTATATACACTGTTTAATACAGACCTGCGAAAGAGACGGGTTGCCAATAAAATGCAAATTGACGATAAATATACATAAATTTTACTTTACATAAACACTATTTAAATTTCTCGGAGATAAAGTATTACATCGGTTTTTTTTTTTTTTTTTTTTTTATTCTCTCTTTCTTTGCCATCCCCCGGGCCCGCAGTTCGCCTTCTGTGTCATATACCGCATGAACTCCTTTTGCTCCGCGTGCGATGTTTATATATACTATTCCTTTTGAGTTGACGGTTGAAAAACTCGAGTAGGTACCTATACCTATATTCCGTATTCGCAGCTTGTTATTATGGTTTTACTTTTTATTTATCGTCATTTTTTCCCCCTCTCGCGAAGCACAACCAAACGTGCGCCGCGCAGCAGCCCGCAGACAGAAGTATAATATTTTCGATGCCTACCTCCGATAATGCTTCGAAAGCGATATCTTTCACGACTGATTATAAAATTGAAAAAAAAGTACCTATCTGGCTCTATTTTCACCTCTCCTGATGGAGTGTAATATATTCGCGAGCTGTGCAAAGTCTCGGTTACGACGCGCTGTAGACGATGGAAACAGTGATGTGCCCAGGGATTTTCGATGGGGGCGGGGGACTAATAATACATTTCAATGAACTGTTATAATAATACCAAAGACACGAATGAGAAGGTTTATGGTGTGGGGGGGGGGGCGGCGGTATATAACTTCTAACCTCCCTCCCACCGGGAAATCCACTGGGTGGAAGTATATTTATATTTGCTTCTTTTATTGAGAAACTTACTCGACTGCAGTCACTGTTTGCACTTTGCAGTACACCTGTATATTCCAATTATATAGTTATTATTTCCAACATTGTTATTGGTACAATACGATAATATTATGTCAACGATGCAGTGATTTTTTCGCGGACAAGAGTATTATATACCTGCACCAGACAGATGATATTATATTTTTTTTTCTCTGAAAATATCTAGGTCATGACCCATATATAGATAATAATATAATCATTCGATATGTCATATTATACAGTTACAAATTAATAATATATTAATAGATATTAAAGATACCATAGGTGTTTTTTTATCATTATTTTAATAACTTCGTTATTTATTGGATGCCCATAAGAAAAACGTATAACTTTAACTCAAGCCGGAGCCGATTCCCTCTCATTTTGGATACGTTTTTACGCACAACCATTATATGTTTCTACGGATAAAAAAAAGTTCTAAAAACGTTTATTTGATATTTTTTACTAATGATAAACTCGCATGACAACGTGATTTATGCGAATGAGCTCGTATATAATATACCTACATGTTTATACTGCGACTTATATAGGTTAGGTTAGGCCCATAAAATAAACGACTCCCTATTAATATCGCCTTCACTGGAGCAGGCTCGCAGTATGGTGGTACAAATGGGACCAGATTTTTTTTTCTTAGCTGGTCGCACTTTTTACAATTACTATTATTATTATTATTATTTAATCACATTACTGGGGAGCCGAGAACTGCCGGTTTTTATTCGTGGGCAATAAATCGGCGGACCGGAAGAATCGCTCAAACCGACGGCGTTGTGGGTTAGCGGGACGGCAGGTGGGCAGAGGGGGTGCAGGCTTTTAATCGGATTAACACATCTTTCACCAGTGTACGGGATTAGCTAAAAAGGGATCGCACTCCCTCCCCCCTAACACCCGTCACTGGGACGGAGATGAAGGAGTGAGCAGCCCATCGGGTTGATGCATTGGCCGTGACCACATGTTCGGTTTTTAACGCGATTGCCTATCCACTGAAACGCAATATCTTATCACTCGTCCTGCCGCAATTGTTGTTTCCGGAAAATTAAACTCGCGGCCGATCGCGAATGCGCATAAATTTACCGGACAAAGTGCATGTATATAAGTACTAAAGTATATATAATATATATAATATGTGTATGTAGGTACTCGTATCAAATTTGACCAACTAGGTACTCGAAACGCATTAAGACGGATTGAAATGGGTTTTAGGCGGTTCTGCATTCTGTATTATACATATACTTGGATTTACTGGATGTGCAGTATTTTTCCGGACTTGGTAGAACGTATAATAATACATAAAATACAGGTAATTATAATAGGCACAACTCATACGACGTCGTTGTACAAAATAAACAGATTGAAATTTAAAAATAATGTTTTATGCAATATAATGTTATATAATACACAATTGAGTTTAATATAATATTTATACCTATTTTCTATCAAACAAATAGATGAACATCAATTCATGAATATACATTTCAACGGATCAGATGATCCAATAGTTATTACAATACGTTTAACAGTACACAAACTTAAACAATATATAACACTTTGAATGCAAAAAATTATATTAATCCACATTTATATGTTTGTTTATAAAATATGTATTATACCTATACATACAACTTACTATTGAACTATATATAACAACACAAGATTATTACAAGATAACATATAACATTATTACATTATAACAAGATTACCTATAATTACAGTAACATGAAGATTTTTATTCGTAGCTTATCAATTTTTCAGTTATTACGTTGGATTTCTAAATGACACTTGAAAAATAAATATATTTTGTTTTGAACCTTTAATTTGTGTTTTTTTTTTTAAATGGTTTGCTTTAAATATTATATAGCCGTAACTCGTAGTATGAACATAGAAGCTAATCAACCTGGGTGGGAAAAATCCAATAATGTAGGTATACTTTTTCACAAAATTGTACGAGTTTTAACCGCAATTCTGAAAATGCCTTTTATGTACCTACTCATATTTTTAAATGACTCAATTGTCTATAATTTAAGCATTCCCTATTGTAGCTGTTCCGGATTATAGCACTGAACTGAACTACTGAGTATGTCTATAATTACTCTCAACAAATCTCTTAAAATATTAAAATTACTAAAGTTACAAATTTACATTTTGTAATTTAAGATTATAATACAATAATAATAATATAATATAATCGAAATGCAGGATAAGAATAAAAATAAATAACAAATTCTTAAAATAAATAAAATTATTAAAACTATAGATATTTGAAATTATTACTGGTCAGGTGGCACTGCTGGGAGCCGTCCTATTAATGTTATTATTTTACGTCAAATGTTCAACACACTTACTTATTATACCTTACTGTATAGATTGTAAATATTCTTTTTAAAATAAAAAAAAAAAAAATAGATATTTGAAATTACATTACAATGACATAGAACATGGGGGTGCTTAAAGTTAGGGGGAGGGGTTAACTGGTGTCCTAACCAAACCTATAACTGTTCAACTGGATTATATTCTGCCTCATATGAAATGCGTACGTATACAATTAATATATGTACAGGTAGGTTCGTAGGTACATTATAGAGGTACGTCGTGTCGTCTTGGGCGTAAATTTGGTTAAAAATCTTTGGGAGGGGGTTCTAGAAATATCAATAACACGCATTATCATAATTTATTGTACTTGCGAGGTCATAGGTTAAGAAACACTTAGGTGGTCGTCTGACTGACCCCTTTTTCTTTTCTTCTCCCAACCTCCCCCCCGTAAATACGGTGCTCGCCGCCGCCGCCGCCGACTCCGTCGTACCTACTGCATATTTTGTCCGCGGGATAGACGGTCTCCGAGTCGGCGAACGAAAGATTAACACGGATTACCAACAATGATAAATTATTATAATATTATACCATCACACACACGGTTTTGTGTGGCAACCGCGTCAATGCTATTTACTATTATTACAATAAAACTGTGTACGTATAATAGGTAATGTTGTACGCACACGCGAGATACCGCATTCGTGTAGGTACCTACGTAGGTACCATTGTCGTTTCTTATAACCCAGGTACCTACCTACAACTACAGTCAACGCGCACGTTATTGTATGCGCAATTTGTCGTCGTGTCGGAGATATCCAACGCGTGATAAGCAATATACCCGTATAATAATATAACGTAGGTACGCATTATTATACTACAACTCACTAGGCCTACGTACGACGACGACGACGATGATGATGATGATGATGATGATAACAATAATGGGCCGCCGCCGGTTCGGGTGGCTTTTCTTTTTTTTTTTTCATTATAATATTATTATCGTTATTATAACCGCGAGCTCGCTATACCGCCCACCAATAATATACCTACTCACACGCGCTCGTGTGTAGATATATAATATACGCCGCACAACACGGAACGGATGACAAGGGTTTTCATTTGAATAATATAAGCTGCGACACGTTTGGTTTTTTTTTTTTTTTTATTCGAGCATTGTTGTTTTCGTCGTGTGCATTTATAAATGCTGTGTGTGTTCTGACCTTTGGTTGCGGTCGTATTCAAATTTTTCGTGGTCCTTTTGTACACACACACACACACACTCGCGTAAACATAACACAGTAACACGCGTTTAATATATACATATATAGGTGTATAGAAAACGCACACGCATAACAATACCTATGTGTGTGTGTGTGTGTTCGAAAACAAACGCAACCGATTCGTATTGTGTTTCAGTGTTTGTATACCAATGTCGTATATGTGCGTGCGGCGTCTGTCCGTTTACAATGGGTGTTAAAAGTTATAAATATTATGTCGGTTAGAACGCTCGGCAAGACCCCAGACGGCGCGAGGTTACCGGCGATGTTACCTCGTTCTGTTTTGGGGTTACCGCGATTTCCGATCGCATCTCTTCCTCTTGTGATACGACACGAGCCGTCCGATTTCCAATATTTTTCATTCATTTGGTTCTATATACGACGTATTCAAAACCAGACGACGACGACGACGACGTATTTCAATACGATTGACTCGTGTTAAAAATACGTTGCCGTTATCATATTATTTTAAATACAAATCTAAACCAAAATTAAAAAAAACAATTATAATATAAATAATCATCGCATCGTCGCCTGTCGGAAAGGTCGAGTTATGGCAATTTATTCAGTTGATATTATTCAGAAGACGAGATCATGATAGATATAAGACGTATCGATTGTGTGTGCTCGACAAATCTGAACTGTTATTGAAGAGTATTGCGTTAGAAAAATTATCGCACCTATTGTTCAAATTGTAAGCCTACTTTTAAAAGTGCGATAAAATTGAATGGGATTTTAAATTTAAAAAAAAAATTACCGACCTTTAAATTATAATATTTATGTTATGACGATGTCAGCAATAGATACAATTAATGTGATTACCAATAAGGTCTTAAAGGATGTCTTTAAATTCGACAACATAAAAAAATAATTTTGTTCAAAAACCTATTAATTTGCAGGGTTTATACGCATATAAAAAAAGTTCTATGAAATGTTTGTTAAAACTGTTTGATTACATTTCGACGTGTTTCCCACAATAGAAATTACTTCACTCGAGCACGATTTATTCTTTAATTTCCTATGCGTGCAGAAGTGGTACAGGAAACTTTTTGACTGATTCGAAAAGTGTGTTCTGAGAATAAAATAATAAAACCAATAAATGTAGCTTCCTCTCGAAACTCGAAGAATACATTAATACGCTTAGTGATAAGTGTTAACAGAGTAATATTGAATATATTATAATATCAACCTCTGAAAATGGATATATTATTTGACAAGTATACAGTTGACGATCGGTAGCATAAACTTTTATAATATGAACTTCTCGCGGTAACAAGAAAACAAAAAATACTCTTCAAACAACGGTTGAACAATAAATACTAAATTATGCACAGGTACACTCGTATTTTTCAAGAAATATTGTTCAAATATCAAAATGGTAACTGAACTTTTTTTACACCATATCGCACCACGGAATTTGTCATATAACACTATATTATAATAATATTATAATACCTACAGTAAATAGTTTTATTTTTCAAGTAAAAAAGTTGATTATAAACTTTATAAATAAACGATAAAAATGAAAAAAAACAAAATTTGGCAAAATTGGAACTTTTAAGCAAAACCAGTTTTCGACAAAATCGATTTTGTTTTTTGTCACAATTCAAAAATTAATAACTGTAGAGGCTTGAATTTAAAAATACTAAATCTATAACTGTCTAGACTTGGTGTGTAACTTTCACATTTTTGATCGATTTTGGCTTTTTGCTCTATTTATAAATATTTGAAATTTTTAAGTTTCTTTCCGGTTTATGTATGAATCAATTTTTGTACTTGAGTAGAATAGGATTTCTTATAATTGTTTTAAGTCGATATTTTTACGGAATTCATCACAACAGCGAGTAATTATAATTATGTCAGAAGACATTATACCCGCATGGCAGCATGTATATAGGTAACGAATTTTACTTTCAGTAGAATCCGAAATTTACAAAATATTTACAATTTCACATTTTTAATATGTTTTTCTGTCGTTTTAATTCCATGTATAAGTACCAGCTACAGCATAATGTAAATTATAAAATTATAAATTTAGATAGTTACGTATTAAAAATGGCGTATTTTCAGCATAATTCGTTTCGAACGTAACCATCACTGCAGAATAGGTAGGCACCTATATATAATAACCGTCTATACAGCCGACCTGCAATATTCTGAAATGTGCTTATAATATGTATTGTATTATGTACAATATATATATATACATATACATAATGTACCTACTTATGTCTTATATCGTTATTATATTGTTGCGGAGTTTACGTATATAATTTAATCAATAATAACACAATAATAATATAGAGTAGGAAGTCTTCGAGCCTTCTCGGGCGTATGTTATACACTGCACATGCATATCATAATATATAACGTATACCTATACTACATAATAATATAAGGGATCATGCGATGGGACCAGCTATACGAACCGGCGGTGAGGGAAGGCTCTCGACTGCGGGTGGGTGGGCGCCGACAACACCGTCGCCGAGCGCGACGGAAAGCGTCGACGCGTCTTTTTGTCCGCGTTAATTACACGTCCGCGGCAATGTTTCTTCATGAACGCTTCCGCGTCTGCAATTAACCGCCGCCACCGTTATTGTACTGCGCGTGTAATGTCTATACGCGCGTGTGCGTGTGGGTCTGCGTGTGGGTGTGTGGGTGCGGCGGGGACCCTTTCTAGGTGTATATAATTTCGTCGGGCGAATGCAAATCAGCGATGCCAAACACACACGGGAATTGACGGGGCGGCGGGCGAGGCGGCGGTATTTTGCGGTTTGATGAACTTCAATACGGCGGCGGCAGAAGCAGCGCCCTATGTATACACGTGCCTCCACTCACCCCCACCCCCCTCTACCCTCGCCGTTTGCCTCCGCAGACTCACTATATTAATATACGTATATAGACACTGCGCGACCTGCAGCACAGTACACCGCAGAATCTCTCGCGCATCGTCTGCGCAGTGATTTGCTAAATACCTATACCCTTCACCGGCTCCGCCGCAAGGTTCGTCATCGTCATATACACATAATATGCATCGCGTACACATACCATATACGCGGTATGTATACGCCACACGACACGTACGGGCGCAGGGGAAGGTACCCATGTACATATAGGTGTGTGTGTGTGTGTGTGTGCGATACGCTATACAACTGCTGCTGCGCGACGGCGGCGAGTCTTCCCATCACACGCAGAATATTAACCTACACCGTGTTCATCGGAACGCGCGCGAGCGGGGACATTAAAATGCACAAACTTATCAACGGCGGTGTCCGCGCACCGAGAGCGGATGGTAAGTGTGGTGGTATACCGTTCGGTAGGTATATAATAGGTATACGTCGCGTATAATGATGCCGGCGTATACCGCAATATACCTAACATATATACCAGCGACGTTCCGAAGAGTCGGCGCGAGAGACTTCCTCTCTGCATGGCCGACGACGAATTTAATCAATTACACCGTCACAATATGCGTGTACCTAAGTGTGTGCATGTGTATACCTATATAATGTCTGCTACAGCACCGTCGTCGCGTCTCGCGGTATATATTATAGGTTTTTTTTTAAATTTATTTTTTAAGTTTTCCCGACATTAAAATGAACTTGGGCATGTAGATTTGCAATTTTTAACGTTTGTAAATCAGATGTCATTGGTTATAATATACGTATATGGTAAGATTATACTTATAGTTTTAAATTAAACGGAGTACAACGACAAGTTTCATATTTTAAAATGTATTACGTTATACATAACAATTATTCAATCGTACAAAATAAATTATACTTACCATAACAAGTAAAGTCAAATGAACTAATTTAAGACGTCGTGGGGACAAACACGTTGGAGTCTGCGTCTGCCGGGATGGGAATTCACCCCACGTCATACTAAACATGTATATAATTATGTATTATACAGGTAGACGAAACTATATAAGTCCTAGACATGTTCATTGTTCAGTAAGTCGTGCCAAAATATATTATATAATACCTAAACTGTCCTCCGCGGCCGAAAAACAATATTTTTTTAGTGCGCGGTCTGTTTTGTGACGACATGAATTCCAATATATTATTATACAATGTCAAACCCGTAAATTAATCGCTATACAGGTTAGGGCAGTGGTCTTCAACCTTGTTGGACTCGTGACCCACTTTTTTAGGCCTACATTTTAAGCGACTCTCGCGTAAGCTTTGTAGAAAAACAAAAAAAAGCTAAAATTGCTTAATGCTTTGTACTACCTAATATAACCGAATAAATAATAATTACATTTTAGTAGGCAGAATATTTGATTATTATTAACTGAATATGTATAGAATTCACACGAAAAAATATAATAAAATAAAAAAAAATGTAATGTGATTTTTGTCATTGAGTGTTTTCACATAATAAATTCCACCTGCTACTATTAGAATCATACCAGCATATGAAAAATATAGATTATATAAACTGTATTTTTATTTATTTCTTCTATTAAACTTTTTTTTATTTTAAAAAGAAGACGTATCGTGGCTCAATTTTAAAGCTTACTCGACCGGTTAGATGACCACTGGGTTAGGGCAATAATCATTGATTATAAAAAATACCATTTATAATCAATGCTTTTACCAACAGGCGCATTATAATGCGGACAATTGTGTCAATTATTTAGTTAGTAGTTGAGTTTATTTTATAAATAGCGATTTCATCATATTTTTTCCA
>WHPZ01572201.1:0-15041 GCA_016617965.1 Macrosiphum rosae | reverse complement strand
AAATCGCAACGACACGTTTGTTTACCTATACGTCCATATTAAAGCGACCGTTGAAATGTCTATCGCGAATTACATATTTTTTTATTCTACTGATTTTTCTCACTCTCTCCTTAATTCACTTATAATCACACGGGCCCGAAGTTTTACTTCCCCAGAGTGTAATCGTGGGTTCACACACTCACTCACTTTTTTTTTGTTCGTATATGTTTTGTGTTTCTTCCCAAAATCGTCGTGTTGTACATCGGACGGCCTCGGAGACGATGGCGTCGCGTGCATATAGCTAAAGTTGCAGACGGATGCAGCAGTGCCGAACTACCCGAATAAATAATAATAATAATAATAATAATATAATATTATGGAAATTCGAAATCCGTCCCCACTGCGTTTCGACGTTTAATGTCACACTCTGTAACGTGTTCCGATTACGATATTATTATCGTCGTCGTCGTTGTCGCAGCAGTGCCTTTGGAGGCTTTTAATAATATTATATACGATGTGAAAACAACCCGTTTTTTCTCTCTCATTAGGACTCCCTCGGTGTACTTTATAATACATAATATTATAGCACGCGTTTATAGTGTTTATTATACAATCGAAACGACGCGACAATTAAATCTGGGGATTTATACTTCAACAATAAATACTTCGCTACGGTGTTTACTACCGAGTTTTATTTTGGAATAATTAACATATTTTATATTAATTTGTCGAAAGTATAATACTGTAAAATATACTGAAGTCGTTACATGTTCTAACGAATCGGGATTATAAACTTTAGATTTAAATTAACTTCTTTGTTTATGTAATCTTTGCAGTTTTTTTAATATTCGAGAACCAAATGTATAGACGGATAATATATTATAATATGTGCGGGGGGTTTTTTTTTTCCATTCAATAATTGGTTTCACTAATTGATACAAGACAAAAACTCGAGAAGAGAGCAGATTAAAAAAATGAAGTTTAAAGCTATAATGAGAATTTACTGAATTTTGGATATAATTGGTCATCATGGGAAAACTTTGGACCAAACCCAGAATCGATAGAAGGACAACAAAAGTTGCATTTTTGTTTACGAAATTATAGACACAGTTTAGTCTTTAGTGTTTTATATTTTATGTGTTTACTTGAAGCAAATAATTTTACGATGTTAATAATTTTTTTTAATCAAATAATCGTAACTAAAAATATGAAAAGAGTAAATTCAATCTTTTTTTTTAGACAGTAGTTAATTTGTTTTAACTAAAAGTAAAATAAGTTTAGTGAAATATATTAAAGACAAATACATTTTATTAAGAATCTGTTTTCTGCGAGCTCTGGAGATGTGACAGTTGCGTATCGGTCTGTGTTGAATTTAATAGGTAGTAGATACCAGCAGTTTCATAAAATGATAAATAAAATAAAAGTATCAACAAGAAATTAAATACAATTTAAAGATAACGCAATTTTATTTTTCATTTTAAACTGAAACATTACTAATTAGTCAATTTAAATATCGTACTCTGCAACTTTAAAGATATTCGATGTGGATACGGGGTTATTGGGCTTATTTATCTAGTAGAATAATTTTTAAATTGTTTTATTCTAAAAACACGTTTATAATTCAAATTTTATTTTATTTTATGTCACAGTGAATTTTGGAAGTGCGGATAAAATATCACCGAAGCCTGTGCTTGTGTTCATACATGGCGAATCGTACGAGTGGAATTCGGGGAATCCATACGACGGTACAGTTTTGGCAAGCTACGGTGGTCTAGTCGTAGTCACCATAAATTACAGACTAGGAATATTGGGTAAGTATATAAATTACGATTAAAAAATAAAATATTTGAACGCCAAAATTTTTAGAGACGATGCGTGTTTGGAATGCTTGATATTGAGTCTGTGAACGTTAGTAATTCGTTAAGGTTAAGCACAATAGGTACACAATGTTAGTGTTCTGTGTACATTGAAATTTTCAACGTAATTTACACGACAAGGGTCAGTAATTGACCCTTTATGCTGTCCTTAACAGAGATATTTCAAGTATATTAATGTTGGTTTTACAAAAGTTCTAAACTCAAATAGACAAAGTGAAATATAATTGAACACAGTGTAAACAGCGTGCAAATATCATTCAATAAGTTTGTTGAGATTTTAATTTATTTTTAATAAAACAAACATTTCAGTATGGTAAAATGTAGATAAATATTTAAGCAAGATTTCATTTCTCAGATGGAATAGGTGATAATTCCCATTATTAAATTTACCATACCTATAGTAATTATTATACAACAAGAAACTGAATTTTAGCGGTTTTTTTCACACAGTGTTTGGAGTTTCTACATAGAGTTGTTGCTGTGATTAGGTATGAATATGCTGTGACACAAAATGTAATTATTATATTGTTGACTTTCCCAATCAAAGGGTAATAGTCATTGATAAGAAATTTCGTACGTAAAAACGCGTTATGATTTCATATTTTTGAAAGATACCAAAATCATGTAGATATTTTTAAGTTTTAAACGCATTATCAAAAATCACTTAGGTATACTAATGTTTTACTAAATATAGTAGGTATATTTAACTGTTTGTTTATAAGAGCAAATAAATAAATGTATTAAAACTACTATAATCATTTTCAAAGGCGAGACTGATGTAATATTGGTAGGTACATTTTTTTTTTCGAGCGGATACTTTAGGAATGCTTTAGAAATACCTGCGTTAAACTTTATCTCTTCATCATATTTTCCTGTCGTAAACCCTTTGAAAGCCGTAGTTCGTGTTCATTTTTCCTGAATTTTTTGACATTCCAGGCACCTTCCGTGTAATTACGATGACGCCTATTAATAATTCATAATCCCCGGCCTTAATACCGTTGCTGAACACGAGTTTTGTTTTTTTTTCCCCTATCATGTGTCATCGCCATGACGCATCGATGATTGATTACGTTTGGCATAGAGAAAAAAAAAACGGTGAACGAAATATGACCGTACACCATATCCGAACAGATATTGTTTTCCTGATAAATTAAACGTGAAAAACAAATTGTCGGTTGTCGGTGACATTCGAAAATATGGATTTGTGTAAACAAACAGTTCATAAAAAAAAAAATTATTTGTAAGGACTAGGAAATAAGTTATTAGTACCATCCGTTTGAATCTGTATTTAATACGGACAGAAACGGTAACCCGCTTTTGCTATACTATTATTCGTACTGTATCCGTTTAGATTTGAAAAAAAACATAACAGACCGACAGACATATACAATTTCAAATCAAATTGTGAAGTCACTATTATATATTTATATTCCATTATATGAATAAATGAAAACAGTGGATCAACTATCCATTTCTTGCATCATCCATTATTGCAGTGGCATATTTTTTTTATACGTATCAAAATCGACACGATAAAACTATTTTCCATAAGCTTGTAATAAATAGAAAAATGTTAATCGTATGAAAGTATATTATGAAATCGTAAAACAGACAAAAAAATAAATATTCTTAGATTCTGAGTGGAACAATTATTATATTGATTTTTCAATGATGAGTACCTAGTCGAAATGATGCTTAGATGTTTAACTTCAGTATTACTTCTGGTGAAAAAGTGCACCTAGAGTAGGCATTGAAAAAAAAAAAAGTGTGAACAGGAATATTTTTATTCAAAACCAGTTTCTGCCAAAATTGATTTTTTTTTGTTTTCTTTTGTAACTCGAAAAAACATAACCGTAGAGACATTATTTTTCACCTAATATTTATAATATTATCAATTTCTACACATCAATCAATATTTTCAAAACATTTTGACTCGTTTTGAGATATATTTATGAGCATTTTCAATTTTTTTTTTATTTTTATTCTATAATAATCGATACATTTTTCACTGTATCAAACAGTTTGAAAATCTGATTCAAGATATTTAATCATTGAAATAGTAAATTCGTTGCTTATAGTAAAATAAATGACTTTAATATCACAACACAATATCATATACTTATTACTTTGTAATATGTGTTGAAAGACGATCTTAGCTCAGAATCGTTTTTCGTATGCTGTGATTTTATATCATCGAATTCAAATATGACACAATATCCATTATGGTGAGTGGTGACCAACTTCTTTACATCAGAGCGGTACCAACCTTAAGAAAAATTTATTTGATTTGGGAACATGGCAATTTTTTTTTTATTTAACAAAATATATTATCTTATAATAATGTATTGACTAGCCATTACAACATTATGCTTACACTTAGTTATTGTACTTACACTTTGGATACCGAAGAAAACCAAGTATGGCTTTGTAATTATTATTGTTTATACAGTTTTAAAGAAAAACATAATAAGTTACATAAGTTAATGAAGTACATAATAATAATATTGTAGGTAACTATATTGTTTTTTTGTTTTTTTTTAATGTTTAATATTGATACTAAATTAATAAGAGTTGGTAAAGAAATAAATCAATTTACCATTCCATATTTGTTTACACTGACAATGCTTTTATTGGAATTTATATTTGCAATAGATTTTTCACACATTTCAATTGTAAATGTTTTTGTTAACAAAAGTACTGTAGTGTTCACAGATGTGAACGCGTTGTTATAATATTCGTAAAAATATTGAATATTGCCAGTGGATTTGTGAACAAAAGTTTTAATAATATCGCAATAATACTTAGATTGCAAATCAGCTTACATTCTGTGTACTGTAAACAAGTTTTTCGCGAATAAATGTAACACATTTACAATAATAAAAATACCATGTCGAGAACAATTCGTTTTAGAGTTGTGTTTTTTTTTTCCAAGACGAAACCGTTCTGAAAAAAAGAATACCTACGACACGGCGCGGCGTCTTTACAAAGACCGTTCCTAATGCTATACATGTGTATTATAATATCGTTATCATTTCGACGGCTGCAGGGACTCCTTTCATTTGACTCGACGGAGAAATTGATTATCATTTGAAACCGCCGTACGGTGCCTGCAGTA
This sequence comes from Macrosiphum rosae, assembly GCA_016617965.1. Lineage (NCBI taxonomy): Eukaryota > Metazoa > Arthropoda > Insecta > Hemiptera > Aphididae > Macrosiphum > Macrosiphum rosae. Next base: position 10,070 of record WHPZ01572201.1, on the reverse strand, counting down.
ACCCGACCGACGCGAGACATTGCGTTACACCTTAAATTTTTATTTTAAAACTATACATCGACAGTAATAATAATATCTTGTGCCAAAATTGCGACGCGTTCGGAGTAGAAATTAAAAAGTCCTTGAGAGTGTTTGTGGCCATAAAAACCACACGTCTGCGTCTGCCGCTGCGCGCCGGCACGGGGTTTGACACGGACATATACAGCCATTTAGGTGTAAAACGTTACACTACGCGATATTATAACAACATCAAAAATCAATTTTATGGTTGTTAGAGATTGACGTTTCGCCCCAAGGCCAAGGGGATATATGCATGCGTATAATATAATATAATATATATATATTTGTGTGTATCCAACGTGGTTTTTAAACGAAAAAGTAATTGATGGGTTTTACCCACCACAGACAAGAACCATTAAAACGGATTGTATTTTAAAATGTGCTTAGGGGCCGGGTAGTTCTTAAATTTAGAGTATAGCTTATTTTTTTATTTTTTTTTTTCAAATAATCCACCCCGTTTCGTGTTGAAAGCAACAGACCGGAAAATTTAATGCAACTAAAATAGTTTGAGGCGTAAAAAACCGCTTGTAACATTTGACGGCGATATTTTAATTCGACGACTCATTTCGTTCGGTTGATTTACATGAAATAATTATTACGGGAAAAAAAATGAAAAATGACTTTTCATCAAATAGAGAAATACGTAGTGCTTAGTTTTGTCAGAGTCACGCAACGTTTGTTTACATTCATATTATAATGACTTAAATTGTTTTAGATTTGGTTTTTGTTGATTCAGCACGAACTCAGAGCTTTCAATCTTTTTATTGAAATACAACATTATTTTTAAAACACGTTTTTGAAATGTCACTTTTAAATAGGTGTTAATAAATAACGTACAATAGCAAATCAGTTACGCATTGTGAAGAAGTTTTCAACGCTTTTTGTTCGTTTAAAACTTACCGTTTGCATAATGTGACACACAATTATTCACTGCACTCAGGTATTCAACGGACATCCACAAGTCTTGAGAAACTATCTAGAAAGTTGACATATTATTCATACATTTCTATTGAAAATGTCTAAGAATTTTTCCAATAAATTTAACTATGATGTAATCCCGACGTACAAACGGGCTTTCGTCAATTTTGATGTGCTTATCAATTTATTTCAAAATAATTTTACTCTATAAACAACTAGCACGCACTTGAAAATATTTAAAAAGGGTCAATGTTAAGTGCTTACAACCCGCTGATTCAATATCACAAAGACAAGTGGCTCTTCGCTCCACATACCCTGCCAACACCCTCAACAATTTCACATTAAAATGTGCATCCTCGACCGGGCACACTAATGGTACCTAACGGAACCTTCTTGTGCGTGGCACTGATATATTTGATATTTCCCGTATCACTTGTTCTATAGTCGTTAGTCCTTACAAATATTAGTAATGTCTCTGAGAACTATTAGTAGGTACCTACATCACAAACCGTTAGTTCATATTAAATTCGATATGTAAAACATCTATGTATTATAAAGCTAATAAGACATGTTTTATTTAACGTTAGTTTAATAGTAGTTAGCTTTAAATGACGAACAGCCCTAAATTGAAACAATTATTTTTCCCTTGAAACTATTAATTACTCGTATTTTGTTTTATTTATTAAATTTAACAGTGTAAAACCGTTACAATTAAACATGTTCGAGTCATAATTTTTGCGCGTAAGGCGGTTGATGCATGTTTGGTGGATCAGCTGGTATGGACGGAAATTGTGTAATATAATATATAGTCCCTACGAAGAAAATAACCATAAACACTGTGGCTCAACAGTTAATAATGGACGCCACGGGTAGTATAATATACGAAATACGAAGAATAACAATTTTAAAAGGGTAAAAATTTAATTTACAAGAAAACAAACCAATTTTAAGATAGTTTACTAAAATTAAAGTGTATGACATGGCGTGACTGTAAATTATTTTGCTACGATAAAAAATAAAATATTATCGTGTTTATATTATTCATTGAAATAATATAACATGAATCAACGCATCACATGATGCACCTTAAGACTTAATAATTTTCAAAGAGTAAATAATATTAGTAGGTAACATATAATATACTAATATGCATTTATAATTATTTACTTGATTATTGTATGTGAACAAATATAATATATTTTAGTAAATTACGATCACATTAATTTGCATTTGAAGATAACGGTGTAATTTAATAAGAATTAGTAATTAATTTCCATTTAAAGCGATAAAACAACAGTGGTACATAATTAGTGTCTGCAACGAACGAACTGTAATTTTTGTTTAAAGATTTTTTATAATATTTTCAACTTCCAGAAAAATATAACGATGGGAAAGACGCAAATCAGCAATTATTATTTATCGATTTATGGTTTTTCAACATAATAATATGTAAATATACATATTATTTGAACATTAAAAGTAATAAAAAAAATATCGAATGTGTACACACTACACAGCAAAAACAGAATAACAGTAGAATAGCAATATTATTACCTGGTTTTTAAAAATTGTCTGGACTCCGATAATGGCGGTAGACAAATACTTGTTTCAGGCCGTGTGGAGGTGCCGACACATTAGCTTAGCTCTATCAGGACAGCAGTGTGACATGTAAAATTGGATGCCCTTTTTTTTCTACTTAAACCGAAAGTAGGGTCTGTGTGAACATTACTACCACAAAATTGGATGCCCCTAGGACGGGAAGGGTTGGTGTCAAATCGTTTTCGCTGCATCAATTGGGCTCGCCGCCACAGCCACACTATTTATCCTCCTCCTCAGTCGCTCCCCTCGTATTCTCTCGCACTGTTTCTCTCTCTAATTCTCTCCGTATATTTCTCTACCACTCGGATATCTCTACGGTACACACATACGTGAATGACAACATGGCCTGTGCCGATGCATAAATTATAGATTTTACATTTCGTATTTCAAGGGAGAGGAAAAGAGAATCCCGCGCCACCGTCGCCACTATAATGCTCTCTCTCTCTCTCTCTATGTATATATATACATTATACACAAACGCGCGGTATCCGAAACCGTCTTTCCTATTTTCCACTTTCAATTTATCCTCCATCCCCACCACCCTCCTGTCACCACGCACTCTCTCGGCGATCTCCTTCGACGTCGTCGTCGTCGTCGTCGTCGTCCCCGAAAAGCTAACATCGAACGTGTTCACACACACACACATACACATCTAAAGCCGGAAATACTGAGGGATCCGGGGCTCGTGTGTAAAGGGTTGGTTTTTTATTTATTTTCTTATATATTACCTGCTTCCACGGAGACGTATCCAATATTACACATGTCAATAATAATATATATTACATACCTAATACCTATATACAACATATATGCATGCATGTATGTACACAGACGTGCAAAGGTCGAAGCACACACATATGCCCGCCGTATTCGTGAAATTATTGCTGCTCGTAGAGTTTGATTTGTTTTCACATTTGTCCGCGTTCCACCTGCACCAACCTGTTCAGTATGTCAGTATAAAATACTCGTTATTATATCCGCATTCTGGCTTTGTCGTAAAAAGTAAATACATCCAATATACATACAAATATATACTATAATTGCATGAACTGTGAACGTTTATATTATTGAAATAATTTGCAATATGCTCGTGCACATTGTGACTGTGTACAGAGACGTTCAGCATGAGGACCCGGATGAACGATTCAGCATCAACAAGTTACACGATATATTAGTAGTACTAAGTAATAAGCAATTATATTACATTGACGTTAAATGGGAAAAGCTCTCACTGCGAAACACCATCCAAATAATCATGGGCATCAGTTGTGACGAAAGTTCAAGTTCCAACGATCAGTCATCGCATCCATAAGAATATAATATTAAAGAGTGGACTTTTTTCTTTTTAAATTAATAACTTAAAAAAGTGTTACACAAAAAAAAAAATCGGACATTTTACAAGACACATTCTTGTTTTTCTGATATTATATAATGTTACAAAATTTAAAACCATTCGTATTGAATGTCCAACTACTTAAATGTTGTATTAATATCAAAAATTAAATTAAACTGTTGGATTTGTTTTAGTTATATTCATTATATATTAGTGAAATGGCTAATATTATGTTTGTTCATAATACATGAAATACCTAAAATTAATTTAAAATGTATCTTATTTGTTATAATATTAATTTTTAAATTAACAATGATTTCGTGTTTTTAATCTTGATCCAAACGCAAAGATGTTTATTGAGAATATTGAACAATTGAGAATATAAAATGTAGTTAAATGGAAACGATAGATAATAGATTATAACCGATAGCTAGTCGGCTAATACAGGCATTATTATTCGGGTTATATTATATCTAAATGACACATAGTATTATGAAAATGCACAGTTTTTGATCAATTGGCACAAAATTTGCACACATATCATTTGGTATTCTAGACGGGTCATACGAGTAGCTTATCTGTGACTCTTATAAGTCATAATATGCATATTTAATTCAGACGAGGTTGATCGATAGAAAAAATTGTACAGAAGTCACGGTTAATATAATATCCGTTTATTGTATAATTAATGTATATTTGAAAATTCGACATTACTTGACCAGGTGACCGAATTGTGATAATTTTAATATGAGCGGTAAACAAATCGAGTGGATAAGAAATAATATTGTTCATATTATGGGAGATCTTTTGTGTCAACACGTAGAGAATTCGATTGGATTGTAGATTACGCTAAGGACGATATTATGGAGATATTTTGTCCGTAAAAAAATACGTACAGACAGTGTCACGAAACGATTCAATAATATTTAAAACGGTAGAAAGATCGAGTTCACGTAACAACGTAATGTTATTATCACGATCATCATTCATAACCATAATATTATTATATGTTCGGTAAATCTTTGCAAGACACGTCATAATGCAGCGATATGCACGTCATAGACGATCGAGTTTTAAACGCATATCCTAGTTTCGTTACGAGAACTTACTATGTCGGCGACTTTGTACTTTACCACGTACGAACGATACGTCATATCGGTCGATTGTTGTACACTTTTGTTTACTCTCATTATAATACTGCAGAGCTCAATATATTTATGGCGCATTTCGTCGGTTACTCCCACGCGTCTTATCCACTCGATCCTGCACTTTCGGGCGAACACCGTAATAGTTTACTAATATTGCAAATTATTGCATTACGGCACTGTAGCTATATAATATATACATATATATATATAAAGGTACACAAAAGACGACTGGCGTATACGTTATGCGATTAGAGGTACAATAAAACGGGAAACTTTCCCGACGCAATAATAATAACGCATTTATGCTTTACCTGCCTGCCCGCCCGCATACTACTGCGCGCGTACGTTCCGAGAAGTGCTTTTTTTCATCGAAAGTGTGAGAAAAGAATAAGGTTTCCATACAAATATGTGTGAACGACGAAGTTCCGCATTCGTGTGCACATGTATATGCATTGTATATTATGTACCCGTGTGTACACGTGTTACGGTCGATGGAGTTCTGCTAATGGAGGAGCAAACACATGTGAACGAATACGTACGCGTAGGTATATATAAGTAAGTTGATGTATTACCGAACGCGTCTTTATACCTGCAGCTCCACTCTGACCGTACTTTTCATTGGCCGAAAAGGAATAAAAATTGTCGTTGGTTTTGACAGAAAAACCATTAACGACACGACGAGCAGAAAAAAAAAAGTATCTATTGGAAATGAAAATGTGTCGAAGCGGGTATTAGTGCTCTGCGGCGAATGATAAAAACCACATTGAAAATGTATAAATTCAATTTTCAGTACCTAACGTCTTCACCGCGACAATCGAAACACATCGCACAGCGATATTATATTTCATAATAATATGATATTAGTTCATATGTTCCATAACATTTCCGTATTCGTGAAAACCTACCGGTTTTTAAGAAAAAATACAAATATAGGAAACTAGTTTGGTTTGCTTGTTACACGTTAGCATAATTATACATCGAAATGGCAATTCGTTTCTCCAAAGTGCATTTGTTGACGACGCCGTACTTAAGATATAAGTTGCAGATCAACACCATTTTTACGTTCATCTCCCGCGGTAGGCGCCTACTATACGTCATCAAAATGTCCACGTCTTCATAAAAACGCTGAACAAACATTGTTCATCCCAGTTATTTTCCAGTAATGTTCTTCGAATCACTATTAGACAACAGGCATATAATAATATAGTGATATAACCGTTTGCTTTGGATACTTCGAAATCAGTTTTTTTTTCTCGTGGAACTATGGTATATTTTATAACATTGTTTTGAAATGTTGATCGTTAGCACAATGGCATTAACTATTAAATTATAAATATCAAAATAATGTGTAAATATTTCCAATTTTATTATAATTTGGACATCATGAATTAAAACACATTAATATGAAGGAATGGTTGGTTTTTGAAATTTATATTCATGTGTTTTACTAAAGGACATTATTGTTTATTCTCTGGAATTCTAAAATAATAATTAGGTGTGGCTCGGTGTGGCGCCGTGTGTGCATTCAGTTATGATACCCGTTCTGATTGTACGCACTGACCGGTGTCACTAGCTCCCGGATGGGTGACCACCCGGGATTTTTATAGACGAACCCTTGCCACACATACACACATGTGTCAAAAACCTTCAGTACCTTACCCCACAGTACCCCAAGCTAATGACCTCAGTTGTCAAAGCCTTAACCCCAGTAAAAAAAAAAATTATAATTAGGTATTCTTAATTTCTCCATAAAACAGTATACAAAATAGTAAATAAAAATATTTATCAGTAACCAAATATTATATTTTTCTATAATGATATAGGCTTGGAAAATAATATATAACTATAAAATATATTTTTTTAATGAATAAAATATTGTAAAGCTTTAAGGCAAAAACTCTTTATCAAATGTCCATCCGTGTTTATGCTTATGGAAATACGATAGACGGGTAACTATTACAGTAAAATAGTCAATATTATTATTATGTAATAAACATTGCTAAATAATTATTTACAGAAGTATTTTTTTCCGAACCAATTCATAATGTAATGTTCAAATATAATTGTTCACAAAGATAACAAACAAGATTTTAAAATAAGTTATTACAGTATAGTTATTTTTTTTATTATTATTATAAAGACCTACTATTTTATAACACTCGGCTTCAAGGCCATTGGGAGAATTGTAGTATATGTACAGCCGAAGCTAGTACAGTATAGTTACTAGTTATTAATCTTAAATGAACTATTAGTTAATATTGATATACCTAAAAAACTATACATTTATAATATTACGACTATTATCATAGATAGTTACATTTACACAGATTTAATGTATTATTGTTTATTTTCTTTAACGAATACGTGTGTACACATAATAACCTATCTTAAGTCTCCATTGGATATAGAAATTTAAAATTTTTAATCTAATTTTTAATTAAAATATACATATTTTTTTAATGTTATTAGTTTTTTTGAATTCTCGAAATGTAACACGATACTTTAAATTCTTAGTTAGTGCAATGAAACTATTATAGTCTTACAACTATGTTTTCCTTTCCGAGAGTAGTTCCTGAGTACAAGGTCTCCAAAAGTTTTATGTTACATGCGTTGTTTAATTAGAAACCAGTAAAATAATGTACTGCAGTTAACACGTCATATTATATAGAATTATTGTCCTTGTTGTGTTAAACAAATGAGAAAAATATCTAAATTGAATGTAAAATGTCTATATAAGGTTATTTAATACAAGTACAGTGGGTTGTATATTTGTTTGTATTATACTAACCAAAAAATATTTCTACCAGATATTATTAAAATATTGATTAAATTTTAATATCTAATTTAAAAATAATAAAATGTTTACAAAAATGTATTCACATATTAGTTATTAGGTATGTCTTCAATAACGGAAATGACTGAACGTAGTACGCTTAATTATTGTTCTTTATCTTTGGATGCCATTATAATTAATTCACGATGGTGACAATCCTGAATTATTCGCGTTGCCTTGGCCTGACATACAAACATAATACAGTATTTATATGTTATATAATATTGAACAAGTAACAGAATTACTAATGATAACACCGTAAAATATAATATGCTTAAGTAAATGTGAAAAAGAGAGAAAGAGGGCGAGTGCAATAGGGGCTGTGTTGTAAATGTGTATGTAAAAGATATCATGGTAAAAAAGAAAATGATGGCAAAAAGAGAATTCTTAAGAGAATATATAATGAGAAGCAAGAAGAAAATATTATAATATGGTAAGGGCTCTGAAAACTGCAGGGAACGCAGACATAAAAGCATAATAGTTTTCATAAACACATGATTAATATTTTAAGTTTTAACCAGCCTTATAATGTGTTACTTAGATTAATTTTAAAAAAAATAACCATTGTCATTATTTTTTTTTTCTTATTAATATTCATATTATATGAGATTAAAAATTGTATTAATAATAATATATTATATTATATAATATAAGCATAGGTAAGTTATATAGCTAGAAACTCGTATTGTAGAACAATTTTTCTGCTTACATATTATTATCAATGTTCAGTTACATTTTTAAACTTAAAATTACTAAACAGTTAAAATAATAAAGTATACTAATCACAACAACAACCTGCATACCTAGTATTATTTTATAAATTTTTCTTTGTCACAATGAGTTTTTATTACAGCTGTCATTGCATAATGAGTAACCCAATTAAATGAAAACGATTATTCGTCTAAAATAATATTATATTACACGGTGAGAGGAGTGCATGCATTTTTAATGTGTGTGTAGTGTTTCGTTTGTCAAAAACTATTACAGTCATGATTATTATTTCTCGGCCAAAACTACAATATTTTCAACGTCGCATTTACACTGGGCCAAGAGAAGCGTTATTAAATCGAAAAGTTTGCTCATAAATATTAAAAATCGCATACAGGCCAACGAGGGTCGGATGGGATATCGCGGTCGCGGGGAAAGTCGCTTTTGTTTGGCGATCATGCACATACGCATAAAAGCGGTTTACGTCGTTTCTAACTTGGACCGCTTCGGTAAAAAAAAAAAAAAATAAATAAATAAAGAAAAAAGAACGCTTCCTAAGCAAGAAAAACTGCCTTTACGCCAAAAAAATAAATAAAAGTGCGAGGATGTGTGAGTGTTTATGTATCGTTGTGTGTGTGTGTGTGTGCGCGCGCCCTGTATATTATTATATTATTCAGATACATATTATGCAATGTAATATAAATATGCACTGGTACCTACCTACCAGTATTACCGCTGTCGTCTGCGAGTTGTTATTATATATGAATAAAATATTTATACGCCGCGCGGGATAGGTGAGTTGAAGACGATGAATAATTTCCTTGTGAAATTGTTGCGAATCGTTTCCGACCGTTGAAATAAAGAAAGCTGACGTCGATTTATACTGTGTATGTACGCTCTTCATAATTTCCTCGACTAAAATTTAAAATTTTTTATTGAAAACCGGTCGCATGTACGGCTCACACGTGAGCACTTCTAAACAAGTGTCCGTTGGATAAAACCTTCGTCATCCCCATATATATAAGCGGACGTCTGCATAATATTATTATTCTTTACGATTGTTCATTTTGGTCCACCGAATTCGGGGCGCTCGTGAACCTCACCCTCTTCCACTCATCGTTATTATAAACTATATTTTTTCTCTACGAAAATAAAAATCTCGGTGCATCGGCGCCCCACTCCCACACTCCACTGCCACAATGGGCGTCGCGCCGGCCGAACCGACATCATTAAACAGTGTACTATGTTATTATGGTGTGTCGTTAATTTTATATTTTTATTATTGACCACCAGTCGTCTACTTTGTCGGGCCAGTGCTTAACGGTCGTTCGAGTTCGATTTAATTGTCCGAAATGAAACTATATAGTCTTATAGAGAAATGATTAACACAAGCTCCGAAAACAGTGTATACGTCTTCTTACATATTATTATAAGGGCCTATTCAATAGCATGTCACCACACACACACACAC
>WHPZ01572198.1:0-11785 GCA_016617965.1 Macrosiphum rosae | reverse complement strand
ACAAAAATAATTTACGTTCTTCTTGGATTTATTTATCGTTTTATTTACGCGATTTTCTTTGTGGTCTCACGGATATGCGAGAGTACTGTTCAGGATATTTACTCCGGCATTCGATATCGGTAGTCGAAACGAGCCAATTTTAGTCCGTTGTCGTTTCGAAATTCGAAAAATGCAGACGTAGTCGTTATATAGGAGCGTCGGCGAGGACGCAAAATAAATAAATAATAATAATAAGAAAAAAAAACCAAAGGTTATCGGGCGCGCATATGCGAACAGACGGGGCAATATCGGTTTACCGGGCGCGTGAATTATATCCATTATAATTACAAGCCACAAATCAGCGGTGTCTCACCGGAGGGACGGACGGACGAACGAACGGTTTTCACAAGGACCGGCTGTGGATGATAAATCGATTGCCGCCGTTTGAGTGGATAACGTCAAAATTGTTAACATTTTTGTTTTTTTTTCTATAATTTTTATACAGCCAATGTATAGTATCGCACATTCTAAAGGTCTCAGTCGTACGGTGTGGCGTTGCGTATAAGTATTTACGATTCTCCACGACTCCAGTCGGCAACAAAAACATTTACATAATATATATATATATGTGATATTATTCATAAATATAGGTATATGTATTTATAATGCGTTCTTTAATCCAACGATAAAAATTCAAACGGGCTAAGTTCATTAAGCACGTTTGTACTTAGTACCTATATCTATATATAATTATGTTTTAGAGGATAATAAAGCGGGTAAGTGGTAGTCGCTCTTTTCTACAGTAGCCAGTAGGTTACAAGTGGGTCACTGTAATGGATGGTGTTAAATTTGAATTCAATGATTTTAAATCATTGTATATAGATAACGGATTCTTGGCGAAGACGGTCTGTCAGCCTATGATATTACTAAGTATGTTTTATAATATTATTGTGATTAAAGTAATTTATTTTACTATTAGGCATTAGTCTACAACAGTATAGGTTAAATTCAGTTTTGTCAAAATATACTCTATTATTACATTATCAAAGCTTAGATAGAAAAAGAAATTTTCTTATTAATTTCTAACTTGAAATAATTCGCCAATTTTCGTGTTTTTGATGAACTTTAACAACATTTGAACTTCAGACGCTCATAAAAAATTATTGTGGATTTACACTAAACTTTTTTTAGCTTCCACTAAAATTCTTATGAGGGTCGTTGTGTTGGATTCCTAAGCTTTTTGACCGGCCAAATAATTTTGTATCGACAATAAAAAAAAAAAAATAGTAAAACTCAAAATTGTCTTACGACTATAAATAGCTCAAAAAAGTAGCAATATTTCGAAAATGTTATGGTGCATAGAATTTGCTAATATAGGTATTAACTATAAACATTCACTTCATCTATATTCTGTTATTATTTTAGTTACACTGAAAAACAAAATAGATTTTTAATACCAACTAGATTCACTTTCTTACCAGAAAAAATGCTGTTGAAGAAAATTGAAGCATTTTTACTTTCCCCGGTCCCGTAAAGTGATGACAGAGGCAGACACTAAAAAAACACACACATCATTGTAAAATCAATACATTCATCGCTCCGTTCAGAATCTAAAAGAAATTCACAAATAGTACCTACTTAAAATGTTCGTATAATGTACCTTATTAATAAATAGGAAATTATTGAATAATGTTCAGTGGCGAATGCTGACTCCGAATAATGGGCATGTATGTTTGTTCTAATTTATTATTGGAAAACACATTTATTCCAAGATTAGGTAAATATAAAAAAAAAGTTTTATTTTCAATTTATTAATGAACTCTATTTTATTTATAATTAATTAAAAATACACAAACTTATTTTTATTTATAATAAGACTTTAAAAAAATTGTGATACACTCGTGCACGATGGTGTCAAACATAAATTATACTAATAATTAACGGAGTGCAACTAAGTTGAACTAACTGAATGAGCATGCTCTGGGTGGTTAGTATCCGGCTGCTAGTAGAGCGGGTCTCGGAAAAGCCGGTATTCGTATTTCACTGCGATAACAAGCGTTGTATAAGTTGTGCAGTGCACACACAGCTATCGCATGCTCTGTCAGTATAAGTTACCATAAAATCATAATAAACACAGATAAGTATAACAGATATATATATATGAAATTGTAGTCATATATTAATATTATGATTTTTTTTTTAAATACGTAATATCGATGATAAAATAATGTTACTAATAAGTAATAATATTATGTTTTTATTCTTAGCATGCCCGGATAATTCACCACTGATAATGTTCTATACACCTCAAAGAGATTCTGAAACTTTTTTTCGCTTAGATAACACAATTTATAGGCCTATTTCATGGATCAGTCGCTTTTCACTAGATCATTAAAATATTATTTTAATATGAACCTACTTTTTATAGGTAGGAGAGACCTGGTACAATTGTAACATTTTTCATAAAATGATATATTTCTGCCAAAATTCAAAATGATTTGGTTCGTTTATGCTTTCAATTAGTTAAGTAAGTTATTACCTTTAAAAATATGTGTGTATTAAATCGTTATTCCATTTGTTCTTGAATAAATATAAATACAGAAAAAAACAATGTAAAAAAATGTAACAGCCACTAGGGACGAAATTGTTAAAAAACTTATGACATAATAACCTTTAATTAAAATAAAATATAACTTTGGTAAACAGATTATCTCAAATAATAAATAATAACACAACTTTTGTCCATTAAATTATTAAAAAACTTATAACATAATATCATTTAAATAACACAAAATAAAATAGGCGCAACAGTGTATCACAGAAGATGACTGTTACATTTGTACCCGTTCAATATTTTTTAAGATACTTAGAAAAAAATACTGACTAGTTAAAGTATTCAGACCAGAACCAACAAAAACTACACAACTTTTGGTGTATATCAAAATAACTACAGTGAAACATAATATAATAAAAAACTAAGTGTATATGATTTTTATTTACTATCTGTCTATCTGTTATCAAAAACACGTTTAATTTCTTATTTCAAACAGTTATCTCGTTATCATAATTTTGATAAGGAAACAGATTGTTAAACAGGAGGTCAACTTATGCTATACAATTGTACCCAGTCACCCTTAAACACTTATTTACTCGAATACTCGTTTTTTCATTGTTTGGCGACGGAATTATAGAGTGGCTAATCGTAAAGTTGTTTTCTGAATTGTGACCAGAGATTTTTTGGGGTATACGAATTGAGAATCACTAACCAGGGTTTACTTGGTTGTGGGTACATAGGTAAGTACTAAGAACTAATCAAACATCTATAATTTCGTATTATTTTAAACTCAATTTTCCTTTCCATTTTTACACTAATTTAGGAGCCTTGAATGAAAAGCTTAGCATAGTAATCGCTGAGTATTTTTCCCATATAATAAAAGCGGGAAAATGGAAATTGGATCCTTGTGAGACGTACGTGTTTATAATCTAATCATAGTAAATAGTTCTACTGTTTTCATTTTTTGTTTGAGTAGACAAAGCATAATATTAGTAGTAAAATAGTATAAAAGTATAATTTGTGAAACAGTCACTCACTTTGTCCAGATTCTACTGCACAATGCATTACTATTAAGCATTAATAATAATAATTATAATATTTATTTCCAATACCAACATGTGGGTAGTCTTCTGCATATCATCAGTGATACGCATACCAAAGTTTGAGAACCTTTACTCTACCTAGTTGTGTGAAGGAGATCATAGGCGTGCACACGGGGTGGGCCAGGTGGGTGGTGGCCCACCCTGCGAGTTGTACCATACTTATTATAGATGGCAACTTAGATCATATAAATAGTTGTATTGTATTATTCAGTGGTATAAGAATTCTGATTTTTGATTTTCCTATATCAACAAAATTAACAAGATTCTCAAGATACTATCTATTGTAAACCTTATCTATATTATAAATTGTAATAATTGTCGAACTATAATAATTACATACTGAAAGTTCTAAAAAAAAAAAAAACAAGATTCTCTCAAATCTATAAAATATGCAAACAAAAAATGGTTCTATTTAATCGAGGATAAGATAAATCGTGGACGTATATCACAACCAATCAATTTGGACTGTAGGAAAATAATATACAAATGCATATAAATCCTAGCCCTACTAATGAATAGAAATATATTTATTATACCTTAAAATTTAAACAGTGGGTGATGACCGGTGAGTAAATTAATGTAATTTTATAGATAACAGTGTAACACCTATAATAATTTGTTTCAAGTATCATTGGCCCACCATGCCACACCTGGCTGCGAAACGCCTATGAAAGAGATATTATCTATGTTGTCCACAGACGAAAAGATATGCAATAGTATTTTTATAGGTTTAACGTCCATCGATCAATTAAAAATTATAGTGTCGGGTCAAATAATAAAAAACATATAGGCACCTATATAATCTATATACATTGTAAATAATAATAATAAAAAATGATATGCATTATGTGTATGAGTACAGGGTTAATCTAAATAGGTACCAAGAAGTTGGTAAATCAAAAATCAAAATGAATGAAAGACCGCGATTTCCCGGTACTGCTCAAAATTCATTACTTGAATACCGGCATATCGCACCTTGATATTATTGATATCTGGGGGGTCTTTTATATTATTGTAAAGGACTCCTGACGCCGACTCGGCATATTATTATTTCTTTAGATTGTTGCAAGGAGAGGAGGCGGTTCGCACGTCAATTACATTGTACAAACGTATTTGTAATGGATCGTCAAATCAAATATTTCACTTATTTCAGTTATTTGTATACGTATTGAGGGGTTGCGTTTTGAAGGAGACTGTAGACATTGCAAAACGGTTTGACCAGGGGTGAAGGTCGAGTTTTATACATTGTAGGGTAGGCACACAATACACATGCAGTGGGCGAAACCTATCGTATACCAGATACCTACTTAATCCGCTAGGTATCGCGAAGTTATTAGAATCAGTTGTCTCTGCTAACCGTCAGCTGCAATAGAGTTGTGACGGGTGTTGACCAACTGCACTCGAGGGCTGTTTTTAGCGTTTAAAAAATGTAATAGTTCCACTCAATCAAATCTACCAGGTGCTTTCCACAGAATGGACCGATGATTTCCCTCAACATATTATACACACATAGTTACAATACTGTTTATACCGAAAGCAGCAGAGCGCCATCCACTTACCAGCTTTTTTTTTTTATATTTTAACTTTAATGGTCGATCGTTGGACGTATATCTTAAACAGTTTTTAGCCGATTAGTTTGTCTTAAATAGGTGCCTACAGCTGCGGACCGAGGATGCATTCAATATATTATGATTTTTCGATAACACTGCGGACGCACTCGGGCTATGAAAAAGGTAAAAATTCAAAACGGGACGCACCGGTATATCACCCTATAATACATCTTACCCAAAATTCTCGAGTATTATATTTTGTCAGTCGTACGTAGGATACCTTGTACATAACGGTATAACAAGCGGTGCCTAGTTAAAAGGGTTTTTGTACACACACACAAACGGCATGGGGTGCGCCGCCGGTGTGGTTTTAATTGAAGGTTTTCCGGAGTAAACCTGCACTCGGCCCGCACTTTATATTACACACACACACACACACACACACACACACACGTTTATAGGCAGTCAATTTCTCACCTCCTTCGGCGGTACCCTCTTATATACGCGTGTATATATTATATATAGATACGTCTTGTAATAAGCATAATATGTCCTATTCTAGTGGCGGCGGCGACGGCAGTGGATTACGACGATTGCGAAGCGGCATTTTTATTTTACGATCCGTATAGCTTTACAATCGGGGCCGGTTGACGAAGTCGTAAAAGATGTCACAATAATGAGGGTGCCCGCCGAACGGGATTTACGACCCGGACACTCGTAAACCGTATTGCAACAATAACAACTTTTTTCAATGAAACCCATCGACCCGAGTTTCGAATATTATGATGGTGATGATGACGATGATGATGTGCTATTGAGTGGCGGCATACTGCAGTTCAGTTGTTCAGTAACTACGTTACAAGGCACACGTTATAATAACATAATTATATTATTATGACGTGTGCATCATGCGGATATACGTAAGGTATAGTGATCAGTCGGTTCGGGTCAAATGCGTACTACTGTACGCGCGTATAAACTGTAAACATACCTATTATATTTGAATTTTGCGTATAATATAAAATATTAATGCCTCAATCATTGTTGCATGAACAATCACTTAACATATTTTATTGAATCAACAGTGAGCTAGTGTCCCTTGAAACATGATTTAGTGGCCCATGGTTGTTGTGTCAGTTTCTTTATTATACTATTATATTGTATTAAGAGGACGTCACACCCGCATGTGTTGTATCTGCCTATGGGCAAAACGAGTTTACTCAGTCTGAGTTGAACTTGCTCAAATTTGGTGTTAGAATAAAAACACCTATTCCAAAATTAAAATATGACTATATTTTGGAGAGCAAGAAGGTGAGTTTTTTTTTAAAAGAATTTAAATATAAAAAGTTACAGGTCATTTAAAAATGTTGAAATTTTCGATATTTCTAAATGATATAAATGATATAATGAACGATGAATAGTGAATAATAGAAAAACGCACCATCTTGCTCTCAGAAATATTGTCATAATTAAATTTTATAATAGGTATTTTTACTCAAGAACTAAAATTGAGCTTGTTCCAATTTAGACTGCAGCGTAAACGCGTATTGTGTATGTCTGAAGTCAGTACATGTGTAAGACGGATAGAACACATGAGGGTGTGACGTCTTCTTAACACCATTTCGTTCACACATCGAAAACTCTATACCCTATTTACTTGGGCGGATGATTCAGTTATTTTCTAATCTACAAGGGTATGAGTTTTCTGGCAAACTAAATGTTTTACGACTATAGACCATAGAGGTAAAAATGATTATGTGGACATTTATCAACAGATTCGCCAGATAAAATAATTTATTTCTACAAAGTGTGGTTGCTAGGACTACATTCAACTCCAAACTTTCAAAGTTGTATATCTCGGAAATGTATAAAGCACAAACGACGGGAATAAGAGCAAAAAAAAGCACAAGCGAATGGAGTTAATTTGGTTTTGAAATTCCAAAGTGGGGGGGCCGGGGACATAGAGCTTCGAAAATGTACATTACAATACAATAATATAATATTAATTAATTCACCCATTAACCTATTCGTACCTTACATATTAGCCCAAAACTGTCTATGCCCGCATTGATACAGGCATACAACTAGGTGTATTATATAGGAGTACAATTATTAACAGTCCTTGCCAAACTTACTGGCGGTTGGTGACTCTGCCCACCACGAGACGTTTAACAGCCGGTGCCACAAATGTATTATACCCTAAGAAATCCGATTTTTGTATGTACACGTTCCCTAAAACATACCTTTTCGATTGTCTAGCGTCGGCTGGGGGTGAAGTCACAAACCACCAGTAAGTTTGGCAAGGAGTCTAATGAGCTGTACCAGGTTAGGTTATATTATACTTATCTATGAAGTATGAGCTGTACCTACAAAGTGAAAACGAATGTTATAAAATATGCCATTATAACTATAGTAATTAAATAACATTTTTTATTTGTATGATGCGACACATAGATCTATGCTAGAAAGAAGATGATGGAGACAATTTATAAACGATAAAATGGATCTACTGATTACTAGAGTAGTAAATGAAAATATGATATCAAAGTAAAATATCTGAAATTTAATTTTTGTACCTATTATATTATATTGGTATAAAAATTAAAATATTAACATTTTTGCACCGTAATATTATACACGTATATATGGTTTAATTTCAAAAACATCGTTGGTTAAAAATAAAATGATATAGTTTAGTCCGTTTAAGCAATATGTTTATCAATACATTATTTCAACTTAGTTACATAATATGATAAATGATAATATAAGAGTACATAATATGCCTAATAAGTAATAAGTAATATTTAATATTTTAATGATAACTATAGCTGTTTAAATTTGAAACCATGCTTCTTCTCCTATTGTACCTAGCACCGCGGTTATCTTCTTATAGTATAGATAACCATGGTACCTAAATAATATACACGATTTCGCTCAATTGCGTTTATTAGTCGTTCTTTCTTCTCCGTCCCGTAGTAGGTAGGTATATAACATGATCGTCGTACAATTATACACATTCAGGTAGGTATTACCTTAATTGGGACACGTTGGGTTACAACAGACGGTATAATTGGATGACAAATCGGTCGGCGTTTTCTAAACGAAAACACAAACGGACGGATTATAAACCGCCCGGACGAAACATATTATACATAATATTATATTTATACATGTGCACACTGTTGAATATTATAATGTTATGCGATGCTCTATGTGCGGGCCGCGTGTTTGAGCGCGACCAGACAACGGGATCGGGTTACTCTCATTTATAATAAAAACGAAGGGAAACGAATATTATTAAAATGAATGGAACTCCGCGCGAGTAGTTGACAATATTTTAAAGGTCATGTTTTCGGTTAACATTTCAAACGATTTCTCGGCACTTGATTTATTTGGTCACTCGCGAGCATAATATTATATTGTACCCCTCGGGGCTTTCGTCATGTTGTATAGCGGACTTCGGTGCCTTATTATTCAACATAATATTAATACTATGATACGAGGGAACGTCATAATATTCTAGAAGTTACGTATTTGTTTTTGCCGATGCCGCGCAGTGTACCGAAAATAAATAATCATTAATAACATGTATGTAAATATTATTACGTTGTGTGTGGAATAATATGTCCAACTGACAACATTATTATTTATTTCTATTAAAATGTCAATACTCAAAAAAAAAATACCATAATTAATATGCATTCATTTTAAGAGGGTCGTTAATAAATTAGCATACAAATTATTATTACTATCATCGTCATTTTACATAATATATTAAGATATTATTATTCATTAAGCTAATTTATGTATAAAATCTGTGTAGTGTGTACTAATATAACGCATCAATGGTATTATTAGATTTTACCTTATCTACTGAGATGTACTTGGTTTGATTAAATTAAAACATCGAGTACAGATTTAAATAATTCGTCGTGATTTGAGCATACCTATAAAGTAATATATTTATATACAATACCTATATTATAGTTGAATTATATACCTATTAATTAAACAATTTGAAAAATTAATTGGACCTATTTTCAACTTTGAAACAGTGTTTCAGTTTTCATTTTGTCATCAATGGCTCAGGAATGTTTTTAATTGAATAATATTATTAGTAATATAACAAGTGTTCTTTGTACCTGCACCTATATATAAATTATAAACCATGCGGTAGGTATTAGAGCGTAGGTTGTGTATTAATTTTAATTTTAAATTGATCTATTGTTTTGACAGTTATAGTCAACTACTCAACTCTATATCAATATATTATTTATAATTAATAACATTCTATTTTATTGTTCATGCACCTATATTGCCTAAAATAATGACAAGCATCACGTAAAATTGGTCGAAAATAATTTGATTTTTATTAAAAATAATATCATAATAATAATCCAACATCTAATTATTTAAATTATTGTTATTGTTTTTGGTAAACAGTTAATTTATAAATTGTACGTTTATTATTCATATTATGCAAAAGGAACCCATCGTTACTTAAAAACTCAAGTTGTTGTCAGACGAGGATAATGAATAATGATAATTTTAATCAAAATGTACATAAAAAATGAATTAGTTAATACTATAAAGTATTAACTAATTCATTTTTTACACCAATTGTTAATTCACTAGCTATGTTGGGTAAGTATATTGCAAAAAAATAGTTATAATAACTAACGAGTTGAATATAATAAATAATAATTATACATGTATATATATATATATATACACATCATACAGGATATAAAAAAAAATGTAATAAACTGCAATATATTTCATAGTTAAAATACGGTAGATAGGTACATATATTATATTATTAATTCTATAAGGAAACTATGTACAAAATCATTGAATTGTCATCACTTAACTGTTATTTAGGCCAAAATGGAAGAAAAAAATTACTTGATTAAAAAACTAAATATAAATTTGAAATCTACGGAAGAGGAAAATTGTAATTCACACAACCAAATTTCTGATGTGCATAGTCAATTTTGAACTAGTATATTTGAACTCTAAATATACGACAAATGAACCACTGGATTCGATGAAACAAGTCGAAACAAATTCGAAACTGGAGCAGGACAGACTTTCTACTACATTTAACATCGTATGCGAAAAATTATATAAAATGAAGGCTGCGTTCAGTGACTTAAAAAATGCAATAAACTGTGATATATTTCACGTTTAAAATACGGTAAATACGATAAAAAAACTGACGCAAAGGCAGAGAAATGTAAGCATAAACTGTTAAAGCAGAACTACTACATAGGAACTTACTGAAATTACAAAATTTAGTTGTTAATGATTGAAAACTGTAGTCTTAATTGTTTTTTTGCCTATAACAAGAACAATTGTTTTTTTGTTTATCCTGTTCACAAGTCTTTTTTGATAATGAACAATTTTGTTTTTTTAAGTTCCATTCTTGCAACTGTTTTTTCTGCTTATTTGTCTTACTCACATAGTATTCGTTTTGTCGTTGGAGTTCTTTTATTATAATATTTCTGCTACTTAACTCGTTTTCCATCACATTATTTTTATCTTTTAAATGACGAATCTGCTTTAACAATTTCTGATTACTTGTCTCTGCCTCTGTCAGCCTTTTTATTGTATCTACCGTATTTTCAACATGAAATATATCACAGTTTATTGCATTTTTTACGTCACTGAACGCAGTCTTCATTTCATATAATTTTTCGCATACGATGTTAAATTTAGCAGAAAGTTTATCCTGCTCAAGTTTCGAATTTGTTTCGACATGTTTCATCGAATTTAGTGGTTCATTTGTCGTGAATTTAGAGTTCAACCCAAATCGTCTATTTACATCAGTAAGTTGCTTGCGTAAATTACAATTTTCCTCTTCTTTTGACTTCAAATTTGTATTTAGCTTTTTAATTAGGCCATTTTTTTCTTCCATTTCGGCCTAAATAACAGTTGAGAGATGACAATTTAATGATTTTTTGCATAGTTTCCTTATAGCATTAATAATCTAATATATAATATGTACATAAATTGTATTTAATATAAGTTTTATGAGCATTAATTATTACAATTATTAATATTATTCAATGATTTAAAATTTATTTATTTAACGAGTTATTTGATAAATTCTTGAAACAATGTGTCCATAAAACAAAGTTAGTCCATAAAAGTTTTGAAATTTGAAATATAGTTATAACGTGTACCTGTAGTAATTTGCTAACACTCATTAAATAGAAACATAGAAGGAATAAATGCTAATATACGATATAATTAAAGGATAATATCTATATTCTATTTACTTACTTTATAGCAGCACAATTCTGCATGGTCACATTCTTTAAGTTCTTTCATTTCTTTTAATTTGGTTTTAAGTATGTTTTCATTCAATTTTAGCGAGTTATACTGAGTAATGATTTCATTAGTTAATTCACATTGTTTGTTATATTTATTTTCCCAATCGCATATCTATTTAAAAAGCATTAAGTATTAATTGGGATTTAGTTTCACCGTAGTGCTATACTGCTATCTTACATATTGACCTGACTCTGAACAGTTTGAATACATTTTTAAAATATTTATACTTTTTTATTAATTATAAATACAAAATTACAAATAAT
>WHPZ01572188.1:0-14234 GCA_016617965.1 Macrosiphum rosae | reverse complement strand
TATAAGAAAGAATGAGTTCAAAATTAAATCATTGTTTGATGCAGCCTGCAGTTTTGAGAAAAATGACATGACCTTATTCAATATGATAATGTAAACATGTATGATTATTATTTATAAAATAGGTAAGTATATCATGGGCTTTGCTGTTAATTTTAAAAAAAATTAATATTCAATCGAATGTATAACAATATTATAATTATTAATAACTCACTAGCCAAAAGTTAGATACCTATACTGGCTACTATTAAATATGATCAATTGTTTTGAAGTAACACACATTTGGATTATGTATGTGTCTTTTGCTGGTACTTGGTTTCAAAAATAAAATCAACATTTTAATATTTTATAATATACTAATATTTTGAATACTATATAGGTACTGGACTTTTTCATATTTAACATATAATTAAAACAGACGCACAGTACATTGAGGTAGTTAAATTACTACTGTCCGTACTCGTTGTATTATGTTTTATTTTGTAATAACCATAATATGTTCTCAATGCAATACTTGACCTTTAGAATAATGTTTCCACTGAAACAGATTTTCTAAATTTCGTCCAAGAAGGCGTGCAAGTCAAGGTAAAAATAACAAAGAAAACCTGACCTAAATACGAAATTAATGTTAATCTAAAGTTCAGCTAATTTGAATTTGGCGTGCATAGATTATGATAACGCTGATTGCGAGTTAACTTAATCTTAAATAACACTCGACCGTTATAGCTAGTCTAACCAATGGTCATCGGCAATTGTAAACGGCAATTCATGTAATCAAAAATGCTATTTCATTATTGAACAAATTATTATTATTATTTGTTTAAACGCATAATACCATTTTTGGTAGATTATCATTATTTACTGTGAACCGTAGGGCCTTTAAGCAACATGACGAAATCGTTGATCACATCTATATTTTGAATAATTCTTTACAAGCCGCATGCAATTTTTAGAGAAAAAAATGATGTGAAACATAATATTGTAAAACTTTAAACTAGAAAGTTATTATAAACATTGTTAGGTCAATAGAATATTCGAGAAGAGAAAAGCAAATATTGACTCAAAACGAGATTTCAATAAATTTACCTTTACTAAATTAGTACAATAATTGTTCAGGACTGTAGTTGTAGACGAAACAAAAATTTTATAAATATACAGTATACACTATCAAGTTGGTTCATTTTTTTTTAGCTTGTTTTTATATCTCTTGTGTAGACAAAAATATAATGCAATATATATTATTTTCAACAGATATTAGCAGCTGTTTGACCAAACTGACCACTTTTTTTTAAGACCCCATAAAAATATTCTTATCGTTATGATATATCGATACACAATAATTGCACTTTACGAATTAATGTTTGTAAATTAAACGAGTGAGCCTTTGGAATTGAAAAATAGAATATAACTACGGAAATTATATATTTTTTTAGACGTATATAGATCGGCATTATAAAAAATAAATTACTGTTCAGTCGTAGTTGTATATTAAGAATAAAAAAAATATACAATAATTTATATCATGCTTTTCATTATTTTCATTACTCTGCTGAAAATATTGATCATAATGTAATGTACGTAAATTATTTGGCTTTCCAAACACAAAATAAACCCTAAAGGAAAATGTTCATCAAAGTTTACACTAACCTTCAATTCTGAAAAAAAAATCAACCGAGAGTTGAATCGCTGGATGCGTTTAATTGTCAGGGGACAAATATATATCTCTTGACAGTTTGACTCCTATATTAGTAGCACGTACCGGTGGTACTACGATACTTGTTCTTTTTGCCTCATCCCACCCTATTTTGCATCACGTAAGAACCCGAACCGACCTAGTAATTTTATTGCTTCTCTTTTCATATTTCGTTGTGTTTTATGTAGCCGCGTGTACTGTTTTCCGACTTTATTGTTTTTCTCAAAAGGTATATTTTTAGATTAAAAACAATCCGCTCGACAATTGTAGAATAAGAATCCACAAAACGACAAACGTTGTTAGCAGAAAAGCCTGAGAATAATAATAAAAATAATAATAAAAATTAAAATTAAATCCTATGGTTCGTTTGATGCTAACTTTGTTATGCCGCTACGGCAATGGAAAAAAAAAAGAGACAGGTTTGAAGGATATTATCTAATATACTGTGTAGAATTGTTATTGATGTTTTTCGCAGTAAAAGACAACAACAAAAAAAAAAAATAATAATAAATAACCTTTTTGATATTTGCAATATTTTTCTGCGTAGGTAGAATGCAAATTTGTTATCAAGTACCTATGTTTAGGTATATGGTTCCGTTTTGAAGGGTATTACCTCATTTTTTTCACACGAAATTGTAATCCACTGCCATGATAGAGAACAATAATAATATCATATTGCTGCTCAGGTTTGGGATAATTCTTTTAACAGTGGACGCACGTCATCATAATTGTTTGGAAAAGTGCCTTTCTATTCATTTTTTTCTTTCTAACATGCACACTACGTTTTGTATAGCACTGTCGATCAGTTTTCCTTAACGATAGGCACTCAATAACCATTTCAAATGCAATAAAGTAGTGAAAAAAAAAAACGTTTGTTAAATTAATCGATCGGTACCTACATAATATTAATGGCTTTAAACAAATTAAGCGAACCATCGAACCTGTAACATTTTATTATACATGGCCCATCAATAAAGTGTAATAGATACTGTGCGAGTGTAAACACAATAATACATCGAAACTGTATTATGATATTATTATTATTATCATACAAAAAGTGTTTTAATCCAACATGGTACCACTATTATTTACCGTGACCCGACAATACGACCGCCTTTATTATAATAGCCAGGACAATGCGTAATAATAATAATAATAATAATAATAATAATAAAAATAATAATATTATCGCAATGGTATGATAGGTATTATTAAATCGTTTGTTTCATATAATAGTAATATTATTATGTACAATAAAACCGCGATGAACGCGATATATTTTTTTATACCGCGATTGTAGTAGTTGTGAATTAAGGATAACCGCTTGATCGGAGTATTCGGACCGTTTTATTCTATTGGGAAACTATAATATAGTAGTCTCGCAGTTTTCCAATCAATTATTATAGTGTATATTATTGCTCTTAAGAGGACTCTACCCCGTCTCTTTGTTGTCTCCGTCACCCGTCTTACACACCATATACGTACGACATGAACATTTTCGATCACTATTTCAATTGTTTGCTGTTAATTTAAATATTATAGTGAATAGATGTATTATCAAACTTTTAGGTAAGAAAATTATCTGTGGTTAAGTGTCGGAGATTTTTTCGATGATTTAATTTTCAAGCCAGACATGGGTCAGCCTCGGCTTTTGATAACATATTTTCTGAACAGAAAGGGGCCGCTAGAGCGACAGGCCAGGCAAGTCGGTTCTTGAGTTACTGTTACTTATCGGATGTATTATTTTTGACGTAATTTGAATTTTTTTTTTTTAATAAACAATATTATACGGGGATCAGTATTGTGCAAACTGCAAACTACTGTTCACTCACATGTGAAAGAATAATAAACAAAATAAATAAATATTTATAATAATATTATGTTTAATAATAATTATACCACAACGAAACACGCAATATTTTTTTATACCGATTGTTGTTATTGTTGTTGTTGAGTGAACATCTGCCGTTGTCGAATCAATTATTGGTATATTATTGCTCTTAATAAATGATAACAAATTATTATAAAACCGCAAATTCAAACACACGATAGCAACATTATTATCATGTACCTACTCCCGCATTTTTATAAGACATTTATGAGCGATCTTCGAACATCATTTGAGCTCCAGTAGGTAATATCCAATAAATTACTATACTGTCACGTTTTTTTTTATTTTGACGTCGCGTATTATTATACATTTTTGCGGTATATTCATCTCTTACAGCTCTATACTGTGCCACAGCCGGACTTATTGCATCACAAAATTTATTCTATGATTGATTCAACATTAATCGATCGGACCGTTTTATTCTAAATCATTATACTATAGTGTATTATGTAATAAATTGCTCTTAATAAACTATCACAAAATTAATGTACAACAGCCAATCCAAATGCACAACAATAAAATTATAATATTATGATGTACTTAGTACTTACACATTTAAAAAATACGAATGTGCGCGGTCTTCGATCGTTGTTCGAGCTCCGTTAATATACTACCTTCTTGCATATTTTATTTCCATGTCTCATATTATTAAAATATTTTTCGGTGGATTCAACTTCTACAAGGCAGTGTACCACAGCCGGACTTGAAGTTTGTATGACATAGTTTATGGACCACTTGGACGACTGCAGGCTAGCCAAGTTGGTTCGTGAACTACTATAGTGTGTTTAGGTATATTATTTGCCATATCAAAGTTGTATAAATCATATAAAAGTTGTAAAAATCATATCAAGTTATAGAAATTATTGATTTTAATAAACGATACTGCGTAAGCCATGTGTACAAACAGTTCAACCACAATGCATATACTCAATTACAACTTTTGATTTGGGGGGGGGTTGAATATATTAAAGGCAAGCTGCAGACCATTGCAATATAGAAAATTAAAATTGTATGTCCTAGGTTTTTTTTTGGTGGGGGGAGGACTACGGCTAAAGTTTGGGGGGCTTAGCACCCCCCAAGCCCCCCGATTTGCACCTTTGTCCCAATGTAGTGATGCCACAATGAAAGAAAAAAAAGGTATAGTATTTGTGACGTGATTTGTAATTTGTTTTCAATTAAACGGTTCACCCCCATGTCTAGATTGTAGATACCACAGCGAAATAAAAACTAAATTAATATAATAATATTATTATGTATATGGAATAAAAACCACGATTTTCACATATTATTTTTTTTAAATCTATTGTTGTCGTTGTATCACGGAATTTATTCTGTGGTTGTATCAACATGAATCGGTCCGACCGTTTTATTCTGAATCAGCAGTGTAGGTAGTCTCGAACCAATACTAGGTAGGTCGTAGGTATATAATATTTCACTTAATATAAACCATCACAAATTATTATAAGACCACGAATCCAAAAGCACAATCAATAAACATTATAATATTACGATGTACCCACACCCAATTTCATAAAACACAGGTGTGCGGTCGTCTTCGATCGTTGTCCGGTAATATATACGACCTTCGCGTATATTTTATTTCCACGTTGCATATTATTATATATTTTTTCGGTGGACTCGCCTCCTACAAGTCAGTGTGTCACAGCCGGACTTGGGGTTTTGATGACGTAAATTATGTAAAGAAAGGGGAGACCACACGAACGACTTCAGGGTAGTAGCTAAGTCGGCGGTTCGAGAATTATTAGTGTGTATATTATATTATACTGTTTGTGACAAATTTTGTTTTTCAATTAAAAGGTTCACCCGCGCATGGCCCACGTCTAGATAGCTCGGCGATGAGAAAAAACAAAACAAACAAATAAATACAACAAGAATATTCTTATACGGTGTAGTAGGTAATATAATATTAAACCGCGATGGTACGATGTATCTAGCCTACCTATACGTTTTTCATAAAACGCATGTGCGCTGTCGTCTTCAATCGTTGTTCAGTATTATTATTATATACGACCTTTGAGTGTATATATTTTTATTTCGACGTCGCACATTATTATTACACGTTTTCGAGGTGGATTCGTTTCCTACGACAGTGCAGTAGGAGATAGGTCCCAGGGCCGGGACGAGAGCGATGTGCGGCGGACAATTAATGTTTCGTCCGACGAACGCGGACACTTTTGTCGATTCCCGTGCATTGCATTATTGTCACGCCAGCGGGCTCGGTTTTTTATACTTTTTTTTTTCGCTTTTCCGTCCCCGATACATTAATATCGATCAAGTGCGGGGCAGGTGTGCGCACATAAATAATAATAGTATTATAATATTCGTTCCGCGGCGTCGTCGTTATCATTGTTGTAATAATACGTTCAAAAAATATAGTTTACGAAATGATCGAAAATCGAATCTACACTACGCATAATAATATTATGTGGGTACCTTATGTCGTTGTGCGGTGTAGTTGTACCTGTTACGATATTATTATTATTATAGAGTCAAACAATATTCTCATTCTACCTCTCGTCCTCTATAATATTATCATCCGTTATAAATTATACAAAATATGTGCATAATATTATTATTATGTTATGTAATTTCGTTCGACCGGCGTATACGGTCGTAGGTATATTCGATTATTTTTTCACTCCAATGAAACAGCCTTCGATTTAAATCGAAACGTATTATTATAATATTGCTGTACTGAACACCGTAGAACCACGTGTATTATAATGGTATATACGATTTCGTATATTTTTTTCCGACATTTTGTACGAAAATACCCACGTCACGGTTATTTATGTTTCTTTGACGTATCCAGGGTTGAACAACAGACCGTTAGAAGGTCCAGATCATAATGTATTTAGTTTCACGGTAGGTAATTACCGCGTGATGTTTTAAGGCAATTTTTTTTTATAGAAGTCCATAATGTACAACATAACTTGTGTATCACTTGTATATCTGATACAAATGTCTTATCGCACAAGGTAATCATTTATGTGCTCCGATATAGTTGATAGTTGTATGGTTGATCGGTAAGTATAACTGTCAGTTTTTATCATCATTCATCACTACAATTTCCAATATTATAATATATTATAATGATAACACATGTGGCCTGTAATCCTTATGGGACAACTCGCCGAAAGTAAAATTACCAAAATAATATTATATAGTGACCACTAGGTGTGCATATCTTTAATTATTATGATGTTTTATTAAAGTCATTATTATATGCATAATATTATATAGGTATATTTTTAATTTAACATGAATTGAACGGGATTCGTCCGAATATTGTGTATTGCACTCAAACCATGCACGGGTGTCTAGACAATATACATTTCCATGTTTGCTTCAATCGTCAGTTTCATGCATTTCCATTTCTTCCATATTGTACAGTAACATGTGTATACACATATAATAATAATATATGGTGTACTTTTGATGATTCCACTGCATTGCGGGTGTACACCGTCGAACAGCAGCTATAGGGAGAGGAATATATTAAAAAATGTAATAAAAAAAATTCATATATTACTTACATAACATTTAAATGATCGAATTTGCTATTCATGTTATACACATTTGTAAACGGCAATCGATCGTTACAGAGATGTACTAAATATTCTAACGCATTACAAATATTTTCTAATACACATGAACGTTTAGTTATATAGTACCTAGCACATTATGAAATCGAACAGTAGTCTGTACAAGTGTAAATATAACAATATTATATTTTCTAGGTAGTTATCGATAGTGAAGTAATTACGATTGATTAATAAAGTTAAACTTTTTATGAGCTTTTTTATTTACAATTTGATTGTTTCGAAAAATAAATGTGCATTTTTATTATTCCTATGATACCTTATTTAAAATATATTATGCTCATAGTTTTTTTTTTTTTTTTTTTTTAATTGACACGATGGGATTTTGGACACAAAATATTAATACCTACTTACAACACATTGTTTGAAATTTCTAAATAGAAAATGCAGTAGTTATTATATTGTTAAAACTATTGGTATTGTTTCAGATTAATTTATTTTGTACTAATGTTAATACCATCTGGCTCTATGTGTTAATAATTAGTAAGTCATTGGTGAACATGCTCACTGACTATTTTCTTCTTACACGTGAGTGATAGTAATTTCCTACGACGTTACAAAACGTGGAAGAAATGTATGTTTAATTTGAATTTTTTAATAGAACTGTAGAAGGGATACCTTTCGAACAATTTCTTCGTTCTCTATTTAATTAATTTGCTTCGTTGCCTTTAATACTGAAATTTGTAAATGGGTATTGTTGTAAATTGTAAATACTTGTAATACTTACTGGTATACTTAAGTCTTAACCTATGTTTTGTTATAATTGTATGACGTATGTAGCCATGTAGGTATACGTGAATGTACACGATAACAAATCTGTATACATTTGAATAATTAAACAAGTTCGTGAACTTATATAGCGGTGCACATGTAACAGAAATCGTTCAAGTTTTTCGGTAGGTACTTAGCGGGAAATTGTTGTGAAACAATTACATTTTGTTGAATCTTCATTAAAAGGTATAGAAAAGCGTAGTGTCTAAAAACGCCATTAAGTTGATTCAAACGACCGTGGTTTCAAAAAAAATAATACACAAAGTGGTAAATAAAGTAGGATAATGTGTGACTGTTTAGGTTTGTTGGACGTTTGAAGGAAAAGGCTTATAATTTATCTCATTAGTTAAATGATTCTCAAGAATAATTTTTACCTGGTTCTCATTACACTAACATATAGTTAAAAAATTGAAATAAACCATACATGAAATGTTAACTACACGAAATAGAAAATAATACTCTTTAATTGTTACGGATAGAAACCGATTATGTATGATTTACCTTTTTGTAAACAAGATCAAGTATAATTGTATAACAAAAGTTGTCTAATCTCTCAGTATAATATTATGACAAAACTGGGTAGTAAATAATATATTTATGTTTGAACGTTTCATTCAGTCACATATAGGGCTAAGACTTAAAAAACAAATCTAATTTGATTACAATTTGAAAAATTTTTCATTTTTATTATTTTATTTATACTATGATAAGTAATACATGATGAGATTACACTATTACAACTGTATTTGGATACATGAGATGTAATTTGGGTTTAGTACATTATAGTAGAATAAAAAATACATAGTGAGAGAGTGGAATAGTACGGTACAGAGATTGTATGCGGAATATAGTAGAGAAATGCGTAAAAATAATATGGTGTTGCGGTCGATGACTCGTCATGATTGAAGGCGGCTATTTAGATCCTTTAGAGCAGAAATATTGTCCAACGAACCCTGCTACTATGTCAAACGTGTTAATAAATTAGCTATGTTTGTGTAATACGATATGAGGGACTATCGTGGATTTAAGTATATGTGTTCGTGTAAGGTCGTATAATACGGTTTTATTTTGGTTTTATGGGGATATAGTGTGTGTGTAGGATTTCTACTACAACTGTATTATATTCTATGTTTAATTAATAATTACATATTGTGTACTTGAACATTATATTATATGAGTAGCTATATCAGCATCAATCCACTTTCCGATGGTGTGTACGTGTATAATATGTCCTTTTTGTGTAGTATTTTATGCTCAAAGACACTCCGACCTAGATATGTAGGCATATTATGATGTAATTTGAATAATTGCATTATTAATTTATGCGTTCACTTATGGAACTATGTACCTAGTAAGATATATTATTTTTCTCCTACATTACGTTTTATATAAAATCAAAGTTATAATTTGAACACCGTTTATACGAGTTAACTTTTATGATTTGTATCGTGATTAAAATGTATTCACAATATAGAAGAGAGAAAGATAAAAAAAAAACAAGATGTGTAACATGGGAGGTCGATGACTCGTCCGAGTACATGGTATAAGATTGTCGTAGTTGAACTAGTTAAAGTCTACTTCTGTTTAGATATGAGGGACTATGGACCGTAGATACGAGTTGTTATGTTCTGGCGTCATCGAAGGTCGTATAATACTGTTATATTTTGGTTTTCTAAGGAATGGGCGTATATATTATTATTATATTATGTCTAATAATATGTACTTTGAAGTTTTGTGACTATATTAGTAGCTATAGCAGTATTAAATCATATTCCTTATACCCAGCGTGTGTTTACATGTCGTAATGATGGTTATGTATACTTGAATATATGTCCTTTCGGGGTAGGTAGTGTATCGATGCTCGAACTCACTCCGGGCTCCGAACTCACTATACAGGTCGTATATAATATGTAGTATGTACGATGTAATTCGACTCGTATTATTTATGTATGTGTTCACTTATTGAATTAGTAAGATATTATTATAGAGATGTTATTTTCCCCTACATTATTTTTATATAATATTGAAGTTATCATTTTAACACCGTTTATGTGAATTGACTGTTATGATTATTATCGCTGTGGATAGTTTTTATAATTTAAGACAGAAATGGTCCGATGAAAACCATGCTAGTATGTTGCACGTGTTGATAAATTAAAGTATGTTTATGTAATACGATGTGAGGGACTATCATGTATATTGTGTATACCAGGTTGACCGCCACGGGTTTTTTTTCAAGTTACTCAGTCACGCCATGAGACTCTATTTGGTGTATCAAGTACATTACTCAAAATCGCTATTGAGACCCTATTTGGGATCTTACTGAAATCGATTTGGCAGCTATACCTCATTTAGAGGCACAATTACTAATATCACAAATTTGCAAATATCATTATTAGTTTTTTTTTAAGATTTTTTTTCTGCCAAATTGTTAAGTTCAGTTTAAGTAAGCCTATCGAAATGGCCATGGCATCTTTGAGTAAACCAGTGAGAGCCCATAAAGGGTCTCATGGCGGTCAACCTAATACCTAAAGTGAATTCAAGGGTCCAGGCGTCGTCGAAGGTCGTTTAATAAGTTATATTTTAGTTTTATATTGAGCTTGTGTGGAAGTTATTCTGCTACAACTGCATTATACTCTCTATCTAATTATATGTACTTTAACGTTATAATACGAGTAGCCATATCAGTATATCGGTATTGATCCACTTACCTTATACCCAGTGTGATGTGTTGTTTTATTGTAATGATGGCATGTACGTTGGGATGTCTTTTCGGGATAGTGTTCAATGCTCATAATAGTAACTGACACCTGTATATATAATATTATTTGCGATGTAATTTGACTTGTATTATTAATATATGTGTTCACTTATCGAACTAATAATGTATAGCGAATATTAGCGATGTACTTTTCTCTTACGCGTTTTTTTTATTATTATATTTAGGTTATTCTCAGGCACTGTGTGCAGAGTTAACTTTTATGATTGTCATCGTGATTATAATGCATAATACTATTTAAATATATTTAGTATTGTCAATGCGACTTAACTTACTTATACTATATAAGAATTCATACAATATGAACATATGATTTATTTTAGCTTTTAGACATTATTAACCTACATTAACTTACCATATAGGACTTTTACAGACAAAGATTCCCATTCAAACGTAATCTAATTTGTAAAGCACTTAAAACTGTACTTATGATCTAAATAATGATAGTATAATAAATTAATATAAGTATCGCGATAATAATCATTATTACCTGTATTTATCTGTTTTATGTTTTGAAGATTTTGAAGATTTGTGTTGTTCTGGGGCCGGTGCTCCTGTCCACATGTGTATATGCTATATATAATATAATACAATAATACCTTATACAGTTATATTATATATATTACGTTATCTCTCACCCTCCTTATTATGGCTACGTCGTAATTAACTATTAAGTATTTTTTTATTTAAATACACTTTGGTAATATCACAGCATTTCAATTTGAACACTATGAAATTTGCTTTTGTTAGCCACCAGCGGGCTACTATGTACAATAATTAGAAAAATTTCACAAAATAAAAACAAAACGGTACAGCCGTTACCGGCACCCACCGTAAACGTTCAACCCATTGTCACATTTATACATAATATTATTATACTTACCCACATAATAATATTATATAATATTTTAGTTTGAGCACCGCCACTAGACGTTATTGCTATAATTTTCATCTATATCTCTAGTATTGCGCAATATCAATTATTTTAGGCATATAATATTATGATATTGAAATACTCGTCTACGTCGACGACGATGGTGACGACGTGTAAGTA
Source organism: Macrosiphum rosae (assembly GCA_016617965.1). Classification (NCBI taxonomy): domain Eukaryota; kingdom Metazoa; phylum Arthropoda; class Insecta; order Hemiptera; family Aphididae; genus Macrosiphum; species Macrosiphum rosae. Next base: position 2,426 of record WHPZ01572188.1, on the reverse strand, counting down.
TAGTTTAAGGATTATGCCTCGGCGACCGGGAGGCACGTCGTAGTGACGTGCGTGGATACGACCTACGGGCGCCCACACTTGCTCGGCCGACGGGCGGATTACGTGAGACCTTTTCCACACCTCGTTTCACACCGCCGTCGACAGTATTATATTATTATTATTATTATTATTATTATTATTATGATCGTACAATATGCACAGGAGGGACCGTTTGGGAATTACGTGTAGGATTATACTCGACCTGGCCGCGTCGGTGTGTGCACCGCGTGTCCCTGCACACAGTCCTCTAGCTGTAGGCGACGGACGGTAAGATTTATACATTGCAGGTGATTGCCGTCCTCTACCCTGAAGCTCTGGGCGCAAAATCGAGGGGGGGAGGGTCCTGAGGGCTTTTGGTACGTCCATGTCTTAGGACTCAGCGATATTTATTTGTAGTAGCGCGCCCGTCACGTTATTAGTTAATATTATGATACCGTATTGAACAATTTGTTTTTAGTAAACGTCAGCTTATCTGCCCAGTGCCTGCCTATAATATTATTATATTTTAACATAAAACGTTTTCTTATGGTATAATATACTATAATAATATCATACCAGCGTTTCTCTACCGCTTTGGGTCGTGAATACATTTGGTTGTGTCGCACGACCAACATTAGTTTGAAAGTCGAACAAATCAATGAATAGGTACTATATAAGCATATCAATATATATTAAATCGTAATATTGTGTAACAATTATTAGATAGACACCTATCTAAAACGAATAAAGATTAAAAGAAATTCATTACTTTAAATTAAAATGCCCCAATTATACTTTGACGTGTTATTATAGAATGTCTTTATTGAATTTATTTATTGAAATAAATTGAAAATTAAACTTTATTATCGTAATATTGATGACGGCAGTGTGTTGAGACCTAGCGAAGAGCATATTAGCCTATAATAACTTTATTTTCAAAAAATCATCACATGAGATATCGGGTTTTGTGTTACATAATAAACACAACATTTCACCGTAAACTTTACAATAACCCTAGGTACCTACTAATTTTACTTTTTCATTACAAAATAATATACACAATTACATTGAAAACAAATTAAAACAATTTTCAAACCGACAATATTCACTTATTCAAGTATGGCGGTTAAATATGTGACCAATATGGTAGTTTTCAAACCCTAATGTTAACCTACCCGCCTCATATTTAGATTTTCCATGAACTAGATAATTTGGTCAATCTCACAAGTTTTACAATATCGGCACCTAAGTTCTTAGTGAAATAGTCGGAACTATGTATACATCGAGGTACAAAATATAGATATTAGATTATAATAGTATTTAACTAGCGGTTTTTATTAAAAAAACTTATTGAGTTGAACCTGTTTCTTGCGAATTCGGATCAGTGCTTTAGCCACCTCAATACATAATATTATTATTAATGTAGGTAGCTATCGTTTGTGTCATATGAGAGTACTTATATAGATTTAAAACGGTATGTTTGTTTTTTAATGTCATGTGTTTACGTATAATTATGATTGCCTACATATTATATTGTTTTTTTATTATTTTTTTATTTGTGTTGATTTTGTAGGGTTTGACATCACTATTGTTATTAGCTATGTATAATTTAAAAATAAATAAAATTTAAAAACACTTTTTACACTGTCTGGATTTAGTTTGGTCTGCAAAAAAATGTATACATAATATTGCTTCGGTATTTTCTACGCAGCACTGTAGGTTCTAGTGAAGAAGGATTATTGAAGCGACATCGCTTTCAGGACAGTTGATCCCCGTGTGTGATTGATTAAAAAATGTTCATTAAATACGTCACAGACTGGTGTCGGATCTGTATTCATAGGGCACGAGTAAAATCATTAAGTTCATGACGCAGCTCGTCGGCAACTATGTCATTGTCAATAATTTTATGTATTGTGAGATGGAGACCCAACGATTTTTGTTTTCGAGCTCTTGCAGGAATTCAACTTAACAGTATTTTGTATAAATGGTTTATTTCTGACAGCGATAAAAAATTATCGTCAGTTAGTTCTCCCAAAGTGTGATTGCTTTCCTGCACATTCAATTGAATCGGAACTTTTTTTTAATAGCTTGTCAAAAATCTAATTATTTTCCGATCAAAAGTAGGTATTGGTACTTCGAACACGTTTTAAATCTCTGGTAATATTATATTCTACTTTTTGTTTAGATTTTTTTGTTCTACGAGTACTACACTTTTAATTGGAAAAAGCCATGGTATTATACATTTATAATTATTGTTAGATATGAAAATAATCTATGCAACGACTTTAGTATGAGTTTATTTTTTTAATTATTTAGCATTCAAAGTTTAACCTCTATATATAATATAATAATCAAACTCATTGTGTAGTCTTAACCATAACATGTATGTACCTATTGCTGGTTATTAT